>VXAA01003594.1:378105-403287 GCA_013399115.1 Anseranas semipalmata | reverse complement strand
AGTTGGGGTTGTTCAGCCTGGAGAAGAGAAGGCTCCGGGGAGACCCTATAACAGCCTTCCAGTACCTAAAGGGGGGCTACAGGAAGCAGGAGAGGGACTCTTTGTCAGGGAGTGTAGTGGTAGGACAAGGAATAATGGTTTTAAACTAAAAAAAAGGTAGATTTAGATTAGATGTTTAGATTTAGATTAGATATTTGGAAGAAATTCTTTCCTATGAGGGTGGTGAGGCACTGGAACAGGTTGCCTAGAGAAGCTGTGGATGCCCCATCCTGGAACACATCCCTGGAAGTGTTCAAGGCCAGGTTGGATGGGGCTTTGAGCAACCTGGTCTAGTGGAAGTTGTCCATGGTCATGGCATGGGGGTTGGAATTAGATGATCCTTAAGGTCCCTTCCAACCCAAACCATTCTATGATTCTATGTTTTTTTTTTTTTTTCCTGAGAGAGGCCATTCTATACTTTTCTAGCAGAAACAGTCCTTTTTTTCCTCTGAGTTTTCTGGGAAGGCTGTGGTACACGTCTGTATTTGGCTTCAGATATTTTCTAATAAAATACATTTTGGTATTTGGGATTGGTTATGTTTGTTGAAGTGCATATAATGTGAAATACTGTGAGCATTGACATCCAGCCTCTGTACTGAAATCAATCAAAACTTTGTCAATGTCTTTAATGGAAACCATTGTTTTCCACTTCTAACTCTGAGTTGACCAGCCTTTCTTTGTAACTTAGTTTTTAATCTGTAATATGATGCCAATGCCAAATAGGGCTTTGCCATATCAGAAAAGTTTGGAGAATGCCTCTGAAGTGCAGCTCATTTTCTTTCCATAAAAATGAGCCCCCCCAGACAAGCCCAAGGGCTCACAGCAGCTTCTGCAAGGCTTAGTGGAGTGCTCTTGCTTGTGCATTTCATACCTCCTGATTTCTGCATTTCAGTCTGTTGGTGGGGTGGTCTCACAGAACAACTTTCTTCCTCCTCTACCTTCAAATAACCATTATTTCTCATTAATAGCATTTCACAACATGTGAAAATTCAATTTTGAATTCGTGTCTTTCTAATCCTTACACTTGCTGGAGTCAAAGCACAGATGTGTCTATAAAGATAAGAATTTCAAAACATGAGTTACGCAGAGAGCAATTTTTGAAAGTCTAACTCTTGTGTTTCATGATTAAATGAGCTCTGAACTCTTTTGCTGGCATGGGCAATTACATTGGTGGGTAAACATTGGGTCCCTTTAAAAACTTGGAGCAAGATAGGCATAGAAGAAAAGAAACAAGAATTTCCACATGAACAAATTTCTATTAGTTGCTTCTGATCTCTATTTAGTAGTAGATAAAAAAAAAAAAGACAAAAACAACAGAAAAAGAGAAAGCAAAACAGTCAGGAAATTTTCAACCAGTTAATGAACATGAATCCTGTGCAACATATTGACTGGCATCTTTCTTGATCTCCTCAATTTCTAAAGGATCATACCTTTATGAATGAGTACCTGTTATAAGTATAGACTAGCAGCTGCACATGTAATGAAAATCAAAGATAATTAATCATATCATTGTTGTGTTCCATGTATAATGACTGATGCATTATTTATTCAGGAAGAGATACATTTTTAAGGCCAGAGGTGTCATTATAATTATGTAGTTTGACCTCCTGCTTGACTCAGTCAATACAATTTCACCCAGTAACTCCTTCTTTAGCACCAATGCCTGTTTGAACTGCAGTCTGGCCTTCAGTGAAGTGTCCAACCTGGATGTGAAAGCTCCACATGATGGGGAGTCTATCTCATCCCAGCAAAATCTGTTCATTTCAGAGAGTGGAAAACAATTTTTAATAAAAATCAAAAGGAACTTAGTGTTGAAAAATGCAACTGATTTAAGAAAACAAACAAACAAACAAAACATTATGCTGAACACTATAATTTTAACATGAAAAACTTAAAAAAAAATCAACTCAATGAGACGTTGTTAAGCAACCCTAAATTATTTCCTACACATCATTTAGCAAATATATATATTGACTTTTTGTCATAGTTTTTCCTTTCAAATTTATTTTTTTCCTCACAAGGCAGAAAAAAAAAACTTTTGAGAACTCTTTTTCTACTCATTATTAATAGAAATACAGAATCACTGAATAATTTAGTTTGGAAGGGATCTCAGAAAGTTCTCTGGTACAACCAACTGCTTGACTATCTATGATTAAAGAAAAACAAAAACAGCAAACCAAACCTTTGCCCTTTAGAATACAACTCATTTCATGACTGAAGAAGTATATATTTTCCTATCTATCTGCTAATGTGCCTCCAAATTCAGAAGATTAGAGGTGTTGTGGGGTGACCTTTGGAAATGTAGGTTTGGAATCATTACATTAAAATTTAGGAACTTCAGTGAGATGGAGTAAGTTTGGAAATGATCAGTTCGGTGTCTCTGGCTTCAATCTGAAGACACAGATTCTACTCAAAGGTTATGTAGAACCTCAGCTGAACCATGGCTTCCAGAGAGCCAAGGTTGACTGCCATCATAACACAGGTGCTTCAACATTTGGCCTAAATTTTGATGGGATGAATCTAACCTCTGCCCTTGGCCTTTCTCCTGGAGCTGCAAGCATCTTGCCAGCTTGTGTCTGTACTGGGACTGGCTGGGATAGAGTTAACTTTCCCTGGAGCACCCTTGTAGCTAGAACAGCGCTGGTATCACACCAATGTTTGGCTACTGCCGAGCAGTGCTGGCACAGCACCAAGGCTCTCTCCAGACCCCCCAAAGCCAGTAGGTGGGGGTGGGCAAAAAGTGGGGAGGGAACATCACCAGGGCAGCTGACCTGAACCGACCAAAGGGATATTCCACACCATGTGGTGTCACACTCAGTACTAAAAGCTGGAAAAGGGAAGGAGAAGGGGTGTGGGGGGGGTCTCGTTCGGAGGACGTCTGTCCTTCCGAACAACCACTGCAGGTATTGANTGGTGGAGTTCAGCTGCCCAGCAGGGTAAAACCACCACAGTGTCCCAACGGGAAACTCTAGGTACAAATGAAAGAGACCCAAGAAGAATTTCCCCATGAGGAAATCCTGATGACTGAGTCTAGTTTTTAAATTTACTTCAAATTTCTGACCTGGTATCATCTGAAATGTCTCTTGAACCATCTCAGACTTGAACAATTCATTTAAAGGCAAAAATTTCTTTTGCTTCTACAGGAAGAGTATTTAAGTCGTTAATGACAAATCATTAATGTTTTTTTACCTGTGCAATGCCAGAAAGCTATTTGAGACATCTATCTCTATTCAGTAAACTATTATAAAGGATTATGGTGTACAATGTATGAATATTTGTATGCCTTTTAAGCTGCACTGTGGGTTGCTTCTTTTGAATGGCAATGACTATTACAAAACTGCCTTGATTATTAGAAATGGTGTTATATCTGTACTAACAGAACCGTATATACATGTAAAACCTATTGTCCAAGTATTCCTTAGAAATAAATGGCTAAGCTTTGTTCTTCTCTTTGAGATAGATTAAATATCCTTATTTCAGCAAGGGATAAATGAAGCATGCTAGGGTTAACTGCAAAAGGTTAGCAGTGTCTCAAGAAGAGGCAGGATTCATCTGACTGAATATCAGAGATGCAGTCACCCCAAGGTTGTGAGTCACCACCTCTCAATACACATAATCTGAATTAAATCAAATGAATCACAATAAATAAATAAAAAAAAGCCTATTTCTTTCCACTGCCAAAATAACAAATTCAGATGCTTCTGTTGCAGATATGTTCAGTCAGATAACCCCCTTGAAGAAGACAGAATTTAAGTTTTCTTAATCCTTGAAAAATGCAATAACTACTGTGTCATTCCATATTTTACATTCAACATTTCCTGGTAGTTACTTATATGCTTTTAAGAATGCAGCCAAATCCCTTCCAATTCCCCTGGCACACCTCCCCTCTGTGCTTCCTATGAATACCATGTACTAAGCTTTAAGGTTTTCATCTGTTTTTTACATTTCAGCCAGGACTACTTGAAATTGTGTTTGCATTTCTTTTTTTCCTTCGTATTCCTTTAATGTGCTGTCTTCATGTATGAGTGAGATGAGGAGCTCAGAGGCAGCATGCTTACTTTCCTCTGCAGCTACAGTTTGTGCAGCTCCACAATGAGATGCCAGTCATGTGCAAGAGTACTGTAAATCCCAAGCTTCTCCCTTCTTGATGATGCTTCTGTCCCACTGCTGAGGTGACTCAAGGAACATAAATGCCTGGTAAAAGCCTCCACCTCCAGCATATGTCTGTGCGTTAGTGTAGGGAAAGAATTTCTCTAGAATGCTACTTACACATTTCAAAAGTGATTTTATTTACTGTTTTTTTTCCCCATTCTTTGGTTTCTGATATACTGAATTTACAGGAAAGATTGAAGCTTGCTTTTCAAAAACAGTGTGTATATGTTATTTGCTGTATCTGAAAAGCAGGTGTTCTCAAGCCAATCTGAATATTTTGAGCAAATCCCTGCTTTGAAATGCAAATGCATTTGCAATGTCTGCATAGTTTGAGATAAAGCAGTTAACAATGAATTAATCCTTGTTTTATGCAGTTCATTATCAAGAGACTATGACCAGGCCAACAATGTATTTGGAACATAATAGGGTCTTGCCAAACAGGTAGAGACTCTATTCAAAATGAGGACCTACAGTGACAGTGAATCTGTTTTTTGAGGACCGCATAAAAAAGCACAATAAGTCAGATATAGTTTTCTGCTTGTGCTCAAAAACCTGAGGTGTAGGTACAGTCAAGACTTATATCAGAACCAAAATTTCCCAGAAGGTAGTAAAAAGATTGTCATGTGGAGAGTTTCTAGTAAATTTAGTTTTAAATGAGTAAAAGCTGCACTTCTGGGGAAGGTGGCGTTTTTAATGAAAAGGGGGTACCAGACCACACTTATTTTCATGAGAAATTCTCTTTCTCTGAAAATTTGAGACATTGACAATAAATACATAAGAAATATTTTCTAAATCTGCTAAGATTTGCTTTTTTTCATTGAACCAGCCAGTGTACTTGGTTCAGGTTTAGTCTTCTGTGCTTAATGGGATCATGTTGATGTAGTAACTGCACTGTTCCCATGGCAGTCAGTGTGGATGATGGCAGAAACAGGCCTGGCACGCAAAATTAATAGCTCACCAGTATACCATTACCATTCAGTCCTTCATCTAAACAAAAAATGTGGCTAATTATCTTCTACCGCGTTGCTCTGTCTGCTGGGACTGTGGTGAACATGATAGCACTGTCCACATGCACAAAGGACAACCTGCACCGCTGTGGGGTGAAGCCTCATTCTGCAAACATGGGAATGACTTGCTGAGCTGGAGTCTATGGGATAAGCCATGATGTGGAATTAAAAAGAGCTTGCAGGTGACTCCTTTGCAGCCCCACTCCCACTGGGGCTCCATACTGATCTCTCCCCTAGCCTGAAGCCTAAGCTTAACCCAAAGCCTACTCCAGGGCTGAGCCTTAGCCACGGATTCCTACTCTTAGCTCAGTTAAAAAATATTTCAGCAGAGAAACCTGATTCAAGTTTACCCATCTACCTTTCCCTGAAACTTAAGTTCGATATGCACCCCTTCTCCCATCCAGGTATACCACAGGTTAATTAACAGAGAATTAAGTCTAGATAAATAGGTGAGGGGAAAACTGTCTGAGTGGTTTGCAGAAAAATATGCTTCTTTTTGAACAATGGATTACTGTTGTACCTCCCCCTAACTCTGGCATAACTCTGTATGGCAGACACTGTCATAACTGAGGGGTTTGTTCACTAGATTCTGTTTTATATTCTGGATCTGTTTATTCTTAACTACTCAGTGTTGAGATGCTATACAATTATTTACTTGAACATAGCAGTTTTCTTCCCATTAATGCAGTTTTTTTGCTCAGTATGTTTTAATGACTTATATTCATGATCTCCAGACTGCTGAAAAGAAGGACTTCAGTTTTGCCTGTCTCTAATCACTGTAGTACATAATAACAGATGGCAGTATTCCTAAACTGCCTTATTCAACAAATGGTACAAGATCAGACATCTCAATGTTTTCATTATCCCAATTAATAATAATAGTTATTATTAATAGTTATTATAGGACCTAAGAATGAATCTTCATATGTTGTAAACATCTTGACCTACATTTGCAGGATTACTAGCAATTCTGGTTGCCTCTCTTTTTGAGTCTACAGAGAACAGACTATAAAGACTTCTGAGTTTTCAGAGCAAAATTAGCAACATTATTTGAAGATTAGATTGTTTTAAGGGATATTAGGTTAGGCTAGCAAAATTACTAGTTGCTAACTTCTAGGCTGTCATCACTTAACTTGGATTTTGTTCATTTCAGGTATTGCTGATATTTTTTTCTCTATAGTTTCTAGAGAGGAAATGTAAAATGAAAAAAGGAAAAAAAAAGTATTAACTTACATAGTGTTTCAGAAGAGCAAACTATCATTTTCTTTGTGCTTTTATTATGATATATCTGAACTAGTTATGCCTAAAATCGAGAGGCTTATTTCCCCGCTGTCTCAAGTCACAACTGATTCAAAAGCAGAGCAGCAGTGACAGAAGGAGAGGGAATACTTCCTGTCTGTGCTGACTCTTTCATTCTATATACAGTAATATACTATATTGCTGACCTGAAGGGACTTCAGGGGTCCAGAGGTTATTGGACTGCAATCAATATTGGATTTGAGGTCTCCTTTCCAGCTAAGAAACCAGGATTCGATAAAAGTCGAGCTGAGACCAGGTCTCTGCTACGGCCTCTTGGGCTGGCAGACCAATTATTCTAGTTTAAATTGCAAATCAGTCTCTTATTCTAATATTGATACATTTTGTGAAAGACAGAGTTTGCACATTTTCTTTGTTCAGAATAACCTTTAAAATATGAAACAAAGGAATTACTTTAAAAAGATTCCCATTCATGAGCCACTTCTCAAATTATTATCTTGCTGCCTGACATTACTAATGAGACTTAACATTCCATTTTTTTTTTTCAAGGTCTTGAAGACAGCGTCCTCATGTATCCCAGAAGGAAATCATCTCTTGTTTAAAAATTAATAAAGAAAAATTAACTTAACTTTCACAGGTGCTGTGTCAAAGTCCGTATGTAGCTTTCAAGAATTTCAAAGCCAATCTTCTTAAATTTTATTTTAACATATTTTCATCACTGATAGCAGAAGGAAAATAATTACATAAATGTAGGAAAAACGAGTGCCCAACAACACTTCAAAAACATTTAAAACCAAGGTTCCTATCAACATTTCTTAAAGATGCTGCATATCCACTTAGTAGGCTAAGACAAGTAAGAGCAGGTGAAGGGTGGCATAACCGACTAGATAGTACTATGTGATATGTTTCTGTGATATACAAAACTTTAAGTCTACTGGTCATGTTGAATGTGAAGATGACTGTAAGGTGCTAGAAAAAGCTACAGGCATAATTTACTTCCTGAAGACTTATAATTAAGGCAGACTACCAAGCAAAGGAAGTCACGGTGTTGTCACAAATACTGCATTGCATGCTAGGAATTATTCATGTTGGTCTTCTTATAGATATTATAGATGTTGGTCTTCTTATAGACAGGAAGGAATTGGGTGGTGAATTTTATATATGTATATACAAGAGAAAATACCTAAGTCATTACGTTTCAAATGAGTCATGCATGAATAGTTTCAGATACTGACAGTTTTGAGTGGTTTCTTCCTTTGTTTAAGGAAGCCCTGGGTGTCTGATATTTGCTCCACAGGTAGCAGACCCCTGATACTCCCTGCTGAACAGTGTCATGGATGCAAGAAGTTTACAGGATTTCAAGGGAAAACTGAACAAGTACTTGAATAAAAATCCACTGGGGATAACTAAGCAAACAAACAAAAATCTACAATGGCCTCAAGATACTCCCTACATTTAAGAATAGTCAGAAGCTAGAATATTAACAGGCAGATTTATGTAGGCTCATTCTTTTCTTACTCTTCCTAGGGCATGTCTGTAGCCATTATTATTTTGTTATTCTATGATTATTCCAGTTTGTAAGCTGTAAGTGATAACTTCTGTTGTTTACAAGCCTAGCAATACAATACATGGGTACCTGTAAGTAAAGCCCATATTTTTTTCAACCTTTGGATTAAGCTCTGCATCCCCTGAAAATCAGACACTCCCACTCCCTCCAGTGTAGTTGATGCTAAGGAAAGTGTTGGAATAAGTAAGGATACCTGGTCCTGTATAATCCAGACAATGGGTAACCTCACAGTCTTAATCGTCTGAACATGAGATGGTTGATAGTGTCTTCCCCATGTCATGATGAGTTCCTATGTGGCCTATACAGTTCCTATATAGTTCCTATATATCTTTGGTCTGAGGCAAGGAGGTTCATATGAACTCACAGTCCAAGACTAGAATTTATTCTGCTTTTCAAACAGCCATGCTCTCAGGCAATTTGAACACATGGTACCAGCCTAGCACCTCAGAGACTTCTCATGCAACATGATCCCTGGGGATAGTCGGGTACTGCTTCCAGTGCTGCCTTCCTGAGGACAACTCCCTTGGCCACACGACTGAGCCTTTAACCCTCTCTATGTGTTCTACAGAGTGATCTTGACTGATATTTCTCTGCCCCTGCATTTAACAGCCTCTTCAAGTACAGACCTAGATCGAGTCCTGGTCTTGTTTATCCTGCATATTTTAGTGGCCAGGCAGTGGAGGCACTCGCGAAGCTCCCACGGCTCTCTCCTGACAACACAGCCACAGGAGCTCGGTTGCTGCACAGAGGGCTGCAGGAACTAGAGCAGCCTGCAGTAAAGAGGTTGTGTTCCCCACATGTGGGGCTGCTTGGCACTGTCATCTTCTGAGACTTGCACAGGACACAGGACTAAATGAGCCCTTGGTCTGTACTAGTACAACTATCCCAATATTTTTGTGGTTTTAGCTTTTGGTAGGCTTTGGCAATGTTTTACTCTGTCCTACCTTTCTTCTAAGCCAGATACTATATAAGACGAACAATAAGGAATCATGCTGCCCTATTAATTCTCCAAATTTGCATCTGTTCTCTAACAGGGCTAGCTGTCTCCCTAGCTCTTTAAAAAGTCTCATATGCTTTTCTGCACCTTACTATCAGCATGGTAAATTCCTGACATGGGAATTCAGGAGGGAATCCTTGGAGAGTTTTTGTAGCGTATGTGCCAGAGAGATTCCAACTTTAAACCGTTAGGGCCTCTGTGAGTATCAGGCTTTCCTAAAAGACATGGAAAAACCAAAGGTGATGATTGCATTCTTCAGCGTTTTTATTAATACAGCAGTTTCTTTGGATTAAAGAAATCGTAATAGAGAATAAACATCCAGACAATAGATCTGTATTCCCTGATTGCCAGAGATCTTATGAAAGTCAGAAACAACAAGGAAGATAAAATTGAAAAGTAGTAAATATTACACAAACCCTTTAGGGTAGCTGCTTACTGGAAACAGGCATCTTACTCCTAAAAATTATAATTTTGTAGTCTACCACATTAGCTGTGTTTCTAATGTCACAGTAAAAAATGGAGCTTTCTAATTTGATGCTCTCTAGAACAATAGAGTGTTCATCTCAGTCTTAAAGCTAAGTGAATATTTGCAGAAAATAGTACTGCCAATGGTATGTCCTCCAATGCTACTTGAAAGTCTACAGGCAGATCATCAGGTTAAATTATTAATATGTCATTATTTATTTGGATATTTTTATTAGGCCCTATTGTGGATCTTGATATTCTCTGAGACTTTAATGATTGGAATTTATGCTCACACTTAGATTAATGAAATTCTATTGTTCTTGAAAGGATTGGAAACAATTAAAACGTGTAAAGTTAAGCTCCTGCACAAGTATTTGTAACTTCATCATATTTGGAATTCAAAACAGATCAGATTAGTTATGTACTGTTTTGCTTCCTTAGCTGAGATTCTGATCTAATGATCATTAATTGCTGTTACCTGCCCTGAGCTGTGACTCCAGGTAAAGAGGCTCACAGACAGGGAAAATCAACTGCATGACTAAGCATAGAAAAATATATTGTTAGTCATGTTTGGGACTGTAAAGGAATGTCTGTGAACATTTTTAGATTATGTTTCCATTCTTTTGCCAGCAGATCTGACTAAAAGTGTTTTGGTCCATCCATCCAAGCTGTTCATTCTCATCTCCAAGGATGGCCACTTCTAGCCATGGAGAAGGTTGCTCAGAGAGGGTAAAATATCAACCCCTTAAACTTTATCTGCCATCTAGAGTTTCAGAGCACATCTGAAATTTCTTAGACAGATACAATTTTAGGTATGACTGATCGACCTTCTGAGATTTATTGTGTTTACGGAAACAGTAGAACATCTTTTCTGATTTCCTATACATTACAAGCTACTATGGATATCTTTTACACTTAATCCAGGAAGAGGTATTTGGCTAACATACTTCTCTTGGCAATTTATTTCAATGGTAATCAACTTGACTAATGAAAGTCTATTCCTAATTTTTCTATTTTGAATTTGCTTGACTTAAAATGTTACATCATTGATTTTTGTTGTACCTTCCTTTCCTAGATTAAATTGTCTTTTAGGATTTATCATTTTTTTCCTGTGAAGATTCATTTGCAATTAAATCAACCCATCTTGAGACTTCTTTTCAAAAAGCTAATCAGAACCATGGGTCTTACAGAGCAGATGTCTCTCAATGCCTCTCCATGTTCTGATTGTTATTTATTATTCCACTAACCTTTGTGGAAAACTTTATCATCAGTAACTGTATATTTAGGATCACTGGCAAAGTCGGTGTATAGAATCAGGCTTGACACTGATCCCGATAGAACTCTACGGTAAGCTCTATCTTTGATGATGATTTGCCATAGACAGCTACTTTTTCAAATGTCAGCCAATTAAGAATTCCTTTACTGTGTGCCTTATTGACATAATTCAGTGCTATATTTCTTTCAACTCAGGAAGTCAAAAATCTGGGCATAACTCTAAGCACATTATGTCCACATAGGTTCTTTTTCAACCAAGCTTGTAATCTCATCAAAGAATGAATTCAGGTTTGTGTGACAAGACCTATTTTCCATTAGATCATGTTGGCTGGCATTAAATATATTCTGATCCTTCGATTCTTTATTAATTGAATTCCATACAACCCCTTCCATTATTCTGCTCTTGCTGGTATCAGGGAACAGAGAGTAGTTACCTGAGCTATTCTGCTTACTCTCTTTGATAAAATACAGACTGCTTTTTGTACTTTTTATGAGAAACCTTATGATTTTTCTTCAGTGAGACTCTTGCCAATTTTTCCTTCAATTTCAAGCTACTTAAACTCACTTTCTCTCTTCTAAGCGCTTGGCTGAAATCTGTTCAGCAATGCAAAGCAAAATGTAGTAAAAACACATCATATCTGACATTGCATAAAAGCCACAAGAAATTGCAAACACTGCTTGACTTGCAAGGCAAAACACAAGGTGGCAAGGTTAACCTGTAATGCCAGAAAACACAGGGAGAACTCTTGGCAACACAGGCCTATATTTTTACATCATAACACCCCCACACCCCCAAAAGAGGTCAATTTTGTGCTGTCTGGGTTCATTGCAAATGCTGCACACAACTCTATTGCTAATTCTCTACATGTGATTTCCCACACTGCAAAGGATTTTTCAGTTTATGGACAGTGACCTCCATCAAACTTGCAATCCTATAAGTAGGAAATCCGTTTATGTCTGGTCTACACGAATAAATTGGCCATCACAGTGACTTCATTCCAGAACAATTATTCTGTTCACAATGCTGAGGAGTACTCTAGAATAAAACTGATTTTATGTCCAGAAGACAGTACTGCCAGACAGCAGTAGTAGTGGGACTTCCCTGCAAGAGCAGAGGCACCTGGAGCCTGGATCCCATCCAACTGGGTAGGATCAACACTGAATCATTTCCATTCCACAGTCCCCAGACGAGGTGGCAGAACCAGGCAGTCACGGAAACCATGATCAGGCAAGTGATCTCCAGGCAAGTCTGTAGTGGCCAGGAAGGTCCAAGATCAAGCCAGGAAGCCAAGTGAGCAAGGCCAGGCCAGAATCAGCAAGCTACACAGCTAGGGACAACACACCTCCACCACAGCTCAGGAAAGGACCAATGTGAGGGCTGCGCCAAGACGTGGTGGCTCCATACAAAAGCTTCTCGCAGCTCTTTCTCACCGTTACCTTTTTTCCAAAGTCACATGGCTTCATAATATCAGAGGGGATGAGGATGCAGGGCCTGCTGGCAGGCTCAGTGCCCTGGCACATACTCATACTCCAAGCTATGTTATAACTGCCGTTGTGGAATATCTTGTTCAATGACAAACAGTTTCAATATCAAGGCAAAGTCTTACTTAGTAGCTGGCTGACATTCTTGTAATACTTTGCTTCTGCCACCCATTCAATAAAGATTTTTCAGGGGAGAAGAAGATTCTTTAGGTCAATGCTTGTAATTGTCTAATGCAAGAAGAATTTAATGTGCTATGCCTAACTTTTGCTCGTGTAATGTGTGGCTGTGTCACTGGCTGTCAGCTGAAGCAAGGACTTCTGCACCAGAGTCCTGAGCATCTCATCTACCAGTTTGTATTAATATATGCTATTAAGGCAAGGTTTAAGTGGAATTGTGAAATTTCACTAAATTTTTAAAATTTCTTTTCTTAAGCATTCTCAGAATCTTCATTTTGACGTGAAACAGAAAGGGCAGTATTTAGCATGTTTTCATCAACATGTTAAAAATCCTTCTTTCTTTCCCATTGAAGATCACAATTTCAGGAAGTTAATTCCCCACTGAAAAAAAAAAATCAAAACAAACAAACAAAGAAAAAAACCCATCCACCTTATAAATACAATTTTGTACCATAAAAGGATTTGTTAGATACATATCAAGGACATGTTCAACCCATTGTGAATGATCCAGCTGTCAGAACTTAACAAGTTACCATTGTCATCTGAGCTACAATAATGGCTCATCTGCAAGCTCCTTGTCCTTGCAAAAATAGAGTGAAACCAAAAAGGAAGTTTATGTTAATAGATTTTATTTGACAAGTGCAACAGGCATAAGGCTAGCAGCTTGCATAGACTCATATACTGTGGATGTCTGATAAGCAATAATTTGCCAACTTGTAGTAATTACTTGTGATTTTAATAACATATGCTATTATGTAGGTTTGATTTTATCAGTGTATTACGCTTATTCCAGACACAGTAAGGAGACTTTGAGACAAGATAATTATTCAAAAGATTCTGAACATGAGGGTTCAAAAGTGCTTTGACATATTGCTCCTTCCAGATTCACATTCTACTCTGGTTAAAGTTCTCATAAGCAGATGGTTCACTGACTAAAGATTCAGGGTTATATAGTAAAACTTAGTGATATCAAACTCAGGTATTTTTTTCTCTGCTCATTATACTACTTGAACAAGCAGTGCTCTCTTGTGTCAACAGTAAATATTTTTAAAAAGCAGATTAATTTTAACTCCATCAGCTTTGGTGGACTGTGACTTTCTAAATGCTTTTAGCAGGAAAATACACAAACACCTACTGAAGTCTCTCAGAAAGGCTCTAAATGTATATGAATTGCTCATTTGCCTTTCCTAAGGTCCTGTGGTTTTGCTTAAATGAACTAGATATAGGCTTGTTTGTTTACTTAGATACATGCCAAAACCTTGAAATTTGAGTCTGTCAAGGTGAGAGCTTCTAAACACCACAGAATCAACACTGCAGCAGGTTACTTTCACGGTTCATGTATCTCCATGCGAAGAGGAGCAGTATACTTTAACAGCAGCCTATTCAGTGAAGACCAAAAATAGTTGCTGGAAAACAAAAATTTTACGGATGTAAATACTGGGATGCTGAAGAGTCATTATCATTGCCTCATCATTTTGTTGAGAATTCAGGTTCAATCTGTCATATTTAAAACCATAATACGATTTGTCATTCCTGAGCAGTACCCACTTGCATCTGCCTTTTTTTCTTTTTAGTTTTCCCTACTTGGAAACTCTAGTATAATATAATTACAATGTTCCTACTGATATTGTTTCTGGCTGTAATAGATAAGTGGTGAGCTAACCACTTTAAAACAGCAGTGTTGTATCGCTGACACTGTCAGATCTCATTCTAACAGCTTAAATATATGTCTCCTTTTGCTGCATGTGTATATATATATATGCACATATATATACTCACAAACATATATGAGTCAACATATATTAACTGAGATACCATACTTTGTACATCTTTATCTATATATGCATTATACAGGCACACAAAGTGAAAGGCATGTATGATGAACACATATACTCCCTTTACACACACAACTTTCTTAATACTGAGATAATGCCGATAAGATCATATCTCATCACCGATGTAAACTCAAAAATAAGTAACCATTTAAAACATGCAACATCTCATCACCCCTATGCTTGCTTATTTTTGTTCTCTTTTCCTTTCCAACAGCTCACATATCTATATTAGGCTTGACCACACTTCAAAAGTTCTGCCCTCACAACTGTGGAAGTTGGAAGCATGATTTTTTTTTTCCTTTTCATTAAAATAATGCCATAGACATAAACCATAGACAATTACTCATTTTTCAATGATTTATGCCTCTTTTCCAGGGATGAGGAGAGCAGGAGCTAGATGGTCTGACTTCACCTGATGTATTCTTCTGCCAGGAAGAGGCTATTAACAGAACCATCTTCAACTGTACAACTGGATATAAAGGAAGACACCTATCTGTAGCCACAGTTACACCAACACAACTGTAACAAAAATGTGATTGCAACTGTATGTCACATCACGCTAGTTCTTTTGTTAGCCTTTTTTTGCTGAACTGT
Organism: Anseranas semipalmata; assembly: GCA_013399115.1. Classification (NCBI taxonomy): domain Eukaryota; kingdom Metazoa; phylum Chordata; class Aves; order Anseriformes; family Anseranatidae; genus Anseranas; species Anseranas semipalmata. The sequence goes on along the minus strand of VXAA01003594.1, from coordinate 388,440 downwards.
ATAAGAACTTACATCTACATAAATATGTCTATGTCAAAGGAGCAATGCAAAAAGAAGTGTCAGTACAATATGAGGACTTCATACAGCTGTCTAATACATTGTTCACATAATACCAATCATAGTATCAAAATCTCTGGCTCTTTTCTTTGGGAGGGGAACACCATATTTACATGAATATGGATTTTATGTTTGTTTGAGACTTTCTGGTGGATCAGCAGAGTCCAACACAGCCTTGAAAGTGCCCACAGGAAAAAAAAAAAAAAGCCTTGTTTTTTTTAGGAAAGAAAATAATACAGCTTCTCCCTTTCTTTCAGTAACCAGCAAATAGCAATAATTCTGCCAATAAAGATAAAGCACTGATGCATAAGCTTTGATGAATCTAATTTCTATGATTTTTTCATAAAAAGAATACCATTTTTAAATCACTGACATAGATGATGCATTCACTTTTTTTTCCACTTTTTTTTTTTTTTTGCTATAGCACATAAATATACTGGTTTAGAACAGTGTGCTCTACTCCAAACAGTAATTTGTTCAAAGAACAAATCCCTATGTTATTTATCCAGTTCCGTGATTTCTAATCAGTATGCATATGTAGTAATTAAGTATGCCTGTTGGGAGAAAGGTATAATGTAAGTTAGTATCCATGCAAAAGAAGGTTGATGAGGCTAAGTGACAGAGCCTGTGTGTGCAGTGCAAGTTGGGTTTAGGATAAGCAGACAGACCTCCTCATTTCCTTGCTGTTTACATCTTGCTCTGATGAACAGAAACTGTGAGTTAACTGAGTTTTCCTATCAGTACTACGTTAGGTGACATATGCACATATACAAGCTAATGGAAAGCAGACTAGACCCACTGAATTCAGGGAAGATGAAGCAGTTACACCAGCCAAGAGTTTTCATGTACAAAACACTAAATACGCACAGACATTGTAGGCTACTCAGAACTCCACTGAAACACCCACTTGGGAGTCTGTTGTATACCACACTGAGGGAGTAAAGAACTAAGACAGGGATGTAAAACATTTTTTATATTATATATTTATATAAGGAAAACATTTCTTAAGCAAGTGACTTCTTGAGTTAATACTTTACCATAAATATTCTGTCTGTCTCTGAAATCTTCATTGCTCTCTCTGCATCAGCTTCCCCCCACTCCTGCCCTGAAACAGTCAGCAGCACAGGCTGCAGCATATATCCAGCTGAACTTCTGCACTTCCTTTTAATAAGGACAGATATGCAGGGAACCAGAGACTGAGTAATCAGTTTACCCAGCTAGAGACAGGGCACTCTTCTCTTCTGAGAAAAGCATGTTATTTGCTGAGGTAGAGATAGTACATCATCATTACTAGCATTATTTTAAACACCATTTTTTTTTTTTTGCTTCCTTGGTGTTTCCATTTCCTATATATTTTACATTGCACAGTTTCACATTTACAATGCTAAGCATTTCATCCTACTTTGGAAAACTTTGGAAAACACATTTTACTTATCAATGCTGTAAAATGATGTAGTCTGACTTTAGTGCAAAGATCACCAATGATGAGTGACTTTGAATTGGAAGAAACGTTTTAAACAGTTTTCTGAGCCCAATAATGGGACCAGTGGGATAAATGCACAAATATTTCACCACTTCCAGTAAGGATTTCATAATGGCCTCCTCTCTGAATAAGTGATTAAGTCAATTTGAATTCATTAGCTGTATTTATGCTGTCTGTTTCCTTAATATTGAAAGAAAAATGCATTGTGTAGAACTCCATGCTGAAGTCAAGCTCCAGGCATTCCTTAGAGACTTTTTCTGGTATCTCGAGAAGACAGCACAGAAGGGTGTATCCGTGGCAGCAATTTGAAATTTGCACCCTCTGGCAGATCCCTTTCCATCCACCCACACTGGAATCATCATTTCCCAAAGTAGACATGCCATCGCACAAAGTATGATAAAGACACAGCAGCAAGGACCAATGGTGGGGTGTTGAGGGGGGAGAGAAAAAATAAATAAAAAACAACACACATTATCCTCTGCCATTCGACATCAGAAATGTTGTCTGGGAAATTAATTGCTCAAATGCCACAAATGTTCATTGCTTGGTATTTAGGTGTGGCCTCAGCTATTTCTTATAAAAAGAATAGCAGCATAGTCTGCTATCAGATAAGCTCATGCATATTCGTTAGTGGGAGGAAATCTGGGCTTGGTTGTCTCTTGGTTTATACTGAGAAAGGCCAAGCTGTAGAAGCAGGAAATTACACAACAGGGCACTATATTTCTCTTTCCACATTCTGCCAGTAACTAAAAAGTCAAATTTTGTCTGAGTTTCTGGAGCTCAGCTTACCACCCCTTGAAATGATGACATTACTATATTCCTACACTATAAATGGACAAAGTTTGGTATGCCCAAATGGTGAATGACGGAGAACTGAGAGCTATTTTCTGAAATTATGCTGGAGTTATTTTCTGAAACTACACTGGCAGTTTACCTCTGTTAAAAAAAAAAAAAGGGGGGGGGGGGGTTCAAATTTTCCAAACTGAAAGCTGTCTACCATTCTATCTTTATTTCCATTTCCTTTACATACTCTTTAAGTGTGATCAAAGATTGTCTATTTTTTATGTGATCCAAAAGTAGTGGTTTTTACCCATGAGCTAAAACAAACAAACAAACAAACAAAACAACAACAACAACAAAAAAACTCAATTATGCTGCTAGAAACATATCCTCCAGAGTTGGTTATTGAACAGGCATAGAAGAGTAATATGGAGGCTTTATTTTGCAAAACTGTAACTACAGCATCTCTTTACATGCAAATATCTGTGTTCATAGTATTTTCACCATGGTGCTAATAACTCAGCTGTGGAAGCAGCAATTTTTGCTGGTTTGGATGCTGGTTTACCCTGGCATGAAGAGAAGAGCCTGCACTCCTCTAATTCTAAACCCATAAAGTCCACAGAGATTCCAGTATTGATTCTTAGGTGATAAAATAGTGTAGGACTAGAATTCTACTTCTGTGGGACTCTGAAAAATAAAAGTTTGAAATTACCTCTGTGCTGAATTCTCATTATCTACATCTATTTGCACTTGTTTCACTTAAAACAATTTATTTCCACCACATGTATGAAAAAAATAATTGCTCTCTTAGGCATGCTTATGTGCTTATTCATGATTGAGGGATTACTTTATTTGGAACTTTTACAATAACTTGTATTGTTCTATCTAATCTCCTACTGAGATCAGTCAGGGTTTTGCACCACATCCTCAAAAAGAAGCATAGAAATAAGCCCAGTTTAAAATGTCTGATAACTCATTACTGTGGTTGTCCATGCTCATAACTTCAGGGAATGAAATAATGATTTGTCATAGGCGTAAAGGCCACATTTCTTTCAAAGAGGCTTCCAGTGGCAGAAACTTTCAACTATTGCTGTAAATATAGCACACTAATTTAAGCAGTATCTATGCTCTCATGTTGACCCTTACTCCTAGATAGCCTATTAATACCTTTTCCGGAGTTCCCGTCAGGCCCTTGCAATGCAGTGGGTGGACAGCAGGTGGGCAGGGGTTGGGCATGCAGGAATGTGGCCTCATTCGGCAAAGCACAGCACAGCACAGCACAGCCTACCAGGGCAAAGCAAAGCAGGAGCAACCCAGGCAGCACCAGGCAGTGATGCAGAGATGCTGCAGTTCCCTACCCATGCTGCTGCCACTGCTTTCATTGCTTCTGGGAAGCACAGTTCATTTCTCTAGGTGCATCCAGGATGCTTTGGTACTAAATTAGTGAGACCACAGGAGCTGACAATTTATAAATTAATTTTTCAATATAAGCTGAAAAGTTTACTCTCTTACACTTCCCTCTGTCTTCTGTCACAGAGAGAGGTGGTTGTATGGGTCAAACCCTACCTGGGTTTTGTGTGGTTATGGAGGTTCCTTACTCAAGCTGAACAGTAGAGTTAAAATGTACCCGTGAAAAGCTGAGGAACTGACTGTCTTTAAGTCTTGGGTGCCGAATAGGACAGTACAGCAGAATGTTCATATTTTAGGCTAAAGACGTCTTTCTAGCTCTCTAAAATGGGGTTTCTAAAAATAAAGAAGGAATGAGACAGTGTCATGTTGCCTGTTACTCTAGCAAGCTTACCAAGCTTTTATATTTGAAAGTAATATTTTCACAATACCTTGAGTTAGTTTGTTACCATGCCAAAGCAGAGGAGTTCAGGGTGGCTGACAGCATTTCTGACTCCAGCTCTGGCTTTGGCTCCATATAGCTGTGAAGATGAAATCTCACTTTTTCAGAGAGCTGTAGCCCATTACAGCACATAGGGAGAGCCTGCCAGCCACTACCATTGGCTTTGGGCATGTGTTACAAATGTTCTTGTCTGTGACTTACAGTAGGGCTGTACAGTCATGAGAGGATCACTGAAAACACTCTCTGCTGGACTCTTCTTTTGTTGGTACTGACTTTTTTCAATGTTTTCACTAAGCAGGGAGGGAGAAAGACAAGGAGGTCCTGATCTGACATCTGGAGCCTTGCTTTATACTCCTACCCAATAAATAGGGTATATACTTTAGACAACAGAACTAATTATTTACACTAAGAGCCAAACAAAAGATGGTGGAGAGGGGGAGGAGGGAGAGAAAGGACAAAATTTTAATATGAACAAATACTATCGGTTATTTACTTGCATTTATGTCATCAGAGTATCATTACTGTGAATTAAGAATAGTCAGGATATCTTTCCTGAGGCCTGTAATGATTGTTTTATGCAGATATGGAAACTAGCTTATGCAAACAATGGAATTTTCTCCTTGACTACTTTTGTTTGCACGAATCTTAGCTATGAACATATTGTAACTCAATGCTTGCACCAGAGATGCTGGAGGATGCATAGGCTCTGGACAAGAAGGGAGAGCCCCAGCTGCTCAGATGAGCTCCCAGCTGTCTGGCTGTGTGATCTTGGGAAAGGCACTTCACATCTGTTTTCTTCCCCCATTTCCTTTGCTTATCTAAGCAGTAGTCTCACTGTATGTAACAGGGTGCCTCCCGTTTGGCCTCCAGTTGTTACAGCAGAACAAACTTCAGCTTCCTCTCTCTGACCCCTTGCTTTCATTTTTATCTTATTTTCCTGTTTAGAAAAATGTGTCCCACTGATGCCCAAAGGTGTGTGCTTCTGGCTGGGCACCAACGTGACGACTGTCAGTGAACAGGGTAAAGAAGAAAGGTAGCTCTACTAATTACATATAAACTTGGGACAAACTTGGCACCCCAGCATGCAGCTCTACCTCGAAGGTCTAGGGGACATCTGGTGACACCATCAGTGGGTGGGCCTGCTGGAGCTGTGTACCACGTGGCTTGTGCAAAGGCTCAGGAACAAAGGGATTTCCTGTAAAGCTGTTGCAGACCTCTCACAGCTATCTGCCACTTCGCTTCATCCCAGAGGGATGCACTCTATCCTCAATACTCTGATGCCACTGAGTTTCATCCTCTTACCCCTATCTACTCAAGCTTGAGAACTTGAGTAAGATGAAAGCATTTCAGAGGTACAGGACAGACTAAAGTTTCCATTAATGCCTTGTATCCTTGCAATAGCAAGGAATCCATTAGTGAGCCTGTATCAAATACATACACCAGTCCTTTCTTTTCAACATTTCACGCAGTCTGTACAATTCCTTTCAGAAGCTGGATTAATGTGTCCCTGTTTTACAACAGTATTTAAACTAATGGTGAGTTCACCAACTTCATGTGAAGTAACAGCATGTTCTGATCTTTAATTACTTTCTCTGTTAAGAAATCGCCTCTTATTTCAAGATTGAATTTGTTTAACTTCAGCTTCCAATCGCTGGAAAGCTTCTGACTTACAAAAAGAACAGCTTCCAGACACTGGCTGAAAGTTGAGGTTAGATAAATATACATTTGTCAGTAAGGCTGAAATGCCCCTGCCTAATTATTTTCAGTTTCTAGGCATAAGTACGTATACACTGTGATCAAGTTACTTTTCATCCTTCTTTTCATCTAACCGAACAGGTTGAGCTTATTTACTCCCTTATTTTCCAGTCCCTAGTTTATTTGCCCATCTGTTGCTGAATTCATTATAGTATTTCCAGTGGACATCATATTTCAGTACTGATGTGATGCAGTAGCTATAACTCTAAGTGTCATGGTCTCTTTAAACAAAATAATGATGTATTATTATAACTGCTGATACCTAGACAACCACAACTTTTAGGTCAGTGATTGCCTTTTAAATGCTTGTAAATAGCTAAACGTTTAAATGTTGTTAAAATTTTTCCCTATACCTTATCTTCCGTATCTCTGCTCTCTCAACAAGAGACAGAACTGAGTTTGGAGGAACACTTTTAGTTTCTGACTCTTGAAAGTCTTCTGCCAAGGGGTGATTGTTACTTTACTTTCCTCTAAAGAACATTTTTAAGGATATATACTGCCTGTATTGAGACTGATTTTATGAAGAAACTTATTACAGAAATGAATGTCCACCCCATAATTTGGAAAGTAAAATGTCATTTTCATGGCTGTTAGAATCATGTACCCAAATTCAACTCTGATACAAACTGCTGAAAATGGCTCCTTTATGTAGTACACTCATATAAACAACTTAAATTACTCATTCTTCTTCTTTTTTTTTTTTTAATGGATGATTAAATCAACACCAGGTTGATTTAATCCACCAAAAAATCCCTAGAAATGATAACAATACAGTGAGTTTGTGTACCACCTTTTGGTTTCTAAACTATTTGGCTTTCTTTCTAATTGATAATAGAAATACTGAAAATCAAGAATTTTGTCAGTTCAAGTGTTAATATTGGTACTTTCGATTAGTTAGAGGTGAAAGCAAATGCAGACATTAAAAGAAAAGTAGAAAGACAGTCCCAAATGTATTATAAATTCTAAAAATTTGGCATAAGAGATTAATTTGGCAAAGCTCAGTGAATAAGCTCAATGAACACTGTCTTTACTGCCTTCCTACACCTTATTCTAATTTGTAAGTGCATGTAACAATTCTGCTGAAACAATCTAAGAGAAGTAAAGCCAGTCACTCTATAAGAAAAAAACTCCAGGTGGCTTTTGTTACTTTAAATCCACACTTTCGCTGTATCTCACATCATGGGATATTTGATTATATGATCCCGCCCCTGGAAGATTTCAAAATCTTTAGGTGCATTGGACCAAAAGCAGAACTGGACTTTAGTTCAGAGCCCCACCTACAGAACTGGGCTAGTTTTATCTCCAGAGTAATTTACTATTTATTAGTAGCATACTTTTTACATGAAGTAAAGTCTCTTTTCTACTCAGCACAGACCATACTGAACGGAAGTTATGCAGAGGACCAGTCTTTTGGGTTGGATTCATTACAACTGTCTTTATAATTCTAAAAAATTAGTTTCCTTGTCTAAGATTGATGTTTAAGCTTCTTCTGTAAAGAATAGACAAAAACAGGCACATAGAAAAATTCAACCCATCCAAAAATAGGTATCTAAGACTTAGTTTGGAGAAAGTAGGTGATTATTTCAGATGAGACAACCTAATTGTTAGACAATTGCAACAGGTTTTCAGGTAAGTGAGCTAACACCCACCAGAACTGAGGAGTATCTTCAGAGAAGTCTTTTGTCTTGTCTTGCTCTCCATTATGGAGATGATCTGAGATGTTTAAGAGCTGATTGGATCCTTGCACAAAAACTCCAGTCACTTGAGAATAGGAAACACCAAAATCTGTTCAGAAATAACAAAGGAAAAATGCAGTAGCAGGGAAGAAAACTCATAACGCAAATGTTTAACAGTTCTACACAGCACAAAATATGAAGTTTCCAATACAATATGAGCATGTCTGTGAAAAACAAACTCTCTAGCATATGCTCTGTAGACTATTTGCAGTAGTATTTGCTGTGTGAAATTAAAATGAATAATGGCAGTGAGTGAATTTATGTATGTTACTGCTTATAGGATAGGGCACCTTGAATGTGTTGCTACGTACAAAGTTAGTCCATCAAGTAGTTAAATCATTTTCTTCCCCTTATTTAGTGCCTCTTACACACAGGAGAGCTCTTGCTCCTTCACCTTATCCCCATACAGAACTTATTATGCACACATAGGCCCCTCATTCAGTCCATATGCTCCATAGTGCTTTCCAAGAGAATTATAATAATGTGGTTCCAGCTATCATGCCAGTATAATTAACCCCTGGTCTTTTTACTGTATTTTGATACACTTGAAATATTACCCACACTTAAAAATCTCTGCACACTAAGCAGGCCCTTTCTACAAGCATTTTTCCTTTCACTTTCTCTAGTTCATTTCAAAATAATCACCAACTTATCAATATGCTCAATTTGCAGAGTTAATGGAATCTCCAAGGACTCTTGAGGATCATCCCTTTCATTATTTCTCATCAAATAAATAAATCAAGGCGAGACATCAGAACGTCCTAGCACCTGCCCAGTGTGCCCATGCTGGGAAAGAGGGAGGGAATAAGCTTCTCCTAACACAACTCCGCAGTTCAAGAGGCTCCTCACTGGGTTTCTGGACACCGCTGCTCATAAATCTCCTCAAGCCGAATTTCCTGCTGCTGCTTGCAGTCTGCTCTTTTCTCTGATAATGCACCTCCGGAGTGCCATGCTCCCTGCCCCCTTCCCAGGCAGATCTGGGCACTCCTGGGTCTCCTGGGTCCTTCCCACCTTTCACTGCTGAGCCTCTAAGCAGTGCCAAAGGTGAATGCTGATTTCTCTTCGTCTGCTCAGCTTTTGCTTCCATTTTCACCTCATTCAATGCCATGCTTTGGTAAAGCGTGCATCTGCTGGAAGGGTAGTCAATGGTGCGTACTGTTGGCACCTCTCCAAGTGGCAGCTTGATGCCCACCGCCAAGCAGCGGTAAGAAAAACGATGGTTCTTTTAATTGCACTGAATAAAGGAGCTCTGCTAAGTGCAGATTTGCTGTGTTGCAACCTCAGTTTTTTTGTTACTGCTTTCTCAAGCTAGGGTTCTGGGCTGATGAAATTGTATAGCGTAACACAAGGGCTCCCATCTAGTCAATGTGATTAACAAAACTAGAAAAAAAAATTAAAAAATAGCCTGAAATAGAAATAAACATATTTCACTAGAGAAAAAAAAAGGGTGAAAAATAAAGAAAAATCCAGTGTACTAACTCTATTCAGTAACAAAAGTAATAAATATTTAATTTCTTTAAATGAACAAAAGTTATGGCAGTGTTCTTTATTCTAGTTAAGACAGCCTTTAAAAGAACCAAATGAAAATTAGGATTTTAATAAACTGTTGTACAAGTAATACACTTCCTGCCCTCAATTTCTCCTTTTAATTTAAACCATTACACAGTGGGTGCATGTGACAAACGGTGAGAGGGACAGGGGGAAGGGGAAACACATGCAACTTACTGAATGAGTTACAACTTGATGGCTCTAAGCCATTAAATAATTTTCACTGGAATAAATAGCATTGATTATTGACTTACAGTAATTCTAAGTAATTATGAAATATAGATAAAAAAGAGAGCAAGTGTTTTTCTGTTCCTTTTCTAAGATTGGCTCTTGGATACCATCTCATTGCTTTTGTACGCTATCAAAGAAAATTAAAACATCCGTGTCCTTAGAGCTCTGAAAGAAGAATGAGGTTGCCCTTTTGGTCTGACGACACTCCTAAAGAAGGAGATGAAAGGTTCCTCAGCATCATCCATTATTTTGTTTTGTAAGGCTGGTTTGCTGGCTTCTTTTTAATAACAGATTGAAAACAGCCTTTTGAATATAAATTCCTTTCTGGGAAAAGTTTGTTTGTTTGTTTATAGGTAAAAGTGTAAAATAAAACGTTTTGTGTTTTAGGGCTTTCATTTTCTAAGTTTCCTGCATTCCCCCTTTCTTGTCATGCCATGTGTCTTCCACCCTTTACTTTTGAGGCCCAATGGAACAGATGAAAAAGTAGAGAAAGAATGAGCTAGAAAAGCCTTTAGAAAGCAAAATGTTGACAGACAGACATTTAAATAGGTAAGTGTTTACACTGACTCCATGGAAGGTCTTTCCGTTGCTGTTCCCTGTATCGGATGTAGGTGCCTGGGTATCATCAGTAGGGGCCTGCAGGGACGGTCTCTGTGAGGAGAGCCTGGGGCTGCCTCATGCTGGACAGAGCTGGTTCCAGCCAGCTCCAGCCCGCTCCGGTGGCCCCACCTCAGGGCAGAGCTAAGCCCATCAGCCAAGCTGGTGGCACCTGTAGAGAAACAGATTGAAGAAATGGCAGAAAACACTGGACAGGCAGAGGAGGACAGAACAAAAAAAGAGTGAGAAATGTGAGAGGGAACCCCAAGGTCAGAGGAGGAGGAGGAGGAGGAGGAGGA
>VXAA01003594.1:349343-378095 GCA_013399115.1 Anseranas semipalmata | reverse complement strand
CTTCTGGCTAGATTTGTGGCCTGTGGAGAGGAGCCCACGCATGAGCAGGCTTTTTCTTGAAGGACTGTAGCCCATGGGGAAACCCTGTATCAAACCAGGAAAAATGTGTGAGAGGGAAAGAGCATCAGAGAGGAACCACTGTGTGCTGACTGTAACCCTCTCCGTCCCCCTGTTCCATTCGGGGATGGACACCTGGAGTGAAGGAGTGAAGTTGAACCTAGGAACGGGGGGAGGAAGGGTGTTTGTTTAATGGTTGTCTTTGTTTCTCACTACCTGAATCCACTACCGTTAGATTCTCAATCCTAAGTAAGATGCTGGTTTTCCTACAGGGCAAGGAAAGAGTTAGCAAACAGGAGTCACCATGATGATGCGATGAGTGGGGACACACCTAACCTAGGTAACGAATTGTGCCGAGAAGGATATGTCTTTAAATCTCAAACAAGTGGGGTTGACCTGTCCAGACTTTAACCAAATGCTAGCAACATCTGCACTGAGCTGGCCATTTATAATCTCTTTCTATACCCAAAGAGAGCAATTGGCATCTGCTAATGACAATTCACACCACCTATCCCAATTGTGTGTTACTCCCTCCACTTAGCTGTTAAGAAAGCCCAGATGGCAAGCTTATACTTGATACCTAACCCAGAAACTCAAGCCTACATCTGATGGAGGTCCAAACTTCAGCTGCTGCAAAATGCAGCTGTATCCCCATGCAGGGGAGTCCCTTTATGATATTGCTCCCTGCTGTCCTGGTCAATCTTTAGGTGTAGTCCAAACCATTGGCTTTTAATTTGTAAATCCTTACAAAGTTTGACTCTTGATTTTTTTGTCCCTTCAGCACTACAATTGAAAACAAGTAGGGGACCATTGCCAAAATACCATAATGTAATTGGATCCAGCGTTTAGCAAACGAGCTAGTGGCCTCAAGTCTATGCTTGTTTTTGGAAACTGCTAGTGGTTCCTCTGAACAAGAAATCATACTAAGTTCCTACAATTTGGTGTGTAAACAGGCCCTAAGAAACTTCATGCCAACTTCTCAGCTGGCAACATCAGCAAAGCATGGCTGAGCTCTCATTTCAATGCAGATGAGATCCTCTACTCACGTTTCTCAAATTTAATTTTTTTTTCCTGTCTTGAAATTTCTGTCATGACTCCAACAGCAACACGTTCACTGAAACACAGTTCTCCAGCATCTGATACCAGCTGTCAGGCTGTGTTTCATCAGACTGAACTCTTTGTCCAAGTGCTACCAGCTGGCGTTGCTTCAGCCATCTGGGATCACAGTACTCTAACCTATGGACTAGTGCAGCTCCAGCAGAGTCAGGGCTCCCTATCCTTTCCACCAACAGAATTTATTAGGGAAATGAAGTGAAGCAAAAGCTGCTACCCCTAATCAAAGCTTAAATCTTTCTAGTGCTCACAACCTCCAAATGTCCATTCCTATCAGAGGGAATTCAGTGCTTTGGAGCTCTCAGATGTTGGCTGCTAACTGTTGGCATCATTTTAATTCCCAGACTCTGTTGTTGGAAAACACACTGCATAATGTACTCTGAGGACAGTGCAGCGAAGTTTCCTCTTTCTCCTGCCTCCCCATTTGTGGCTTCTTATGTAATTCAGTGTCATCCATCACTTCCCAGTCTGCACACTTCCACCCTGCAAACTTTCACAAACTTTCTACTCTTTCCTTCCACTTCTCCCTCACTTCTATTAATTATATGTCACACTTAAATCTCAAGATTTATTTTATGCAGCCACTGATCTCACTAAGATTGTTAGAAGTAGAAAGCTTTGAAAATCTATAGTTAAAAAAAAATACTCTGTTTTGATTCAATATATTTTGGACGTTTGGCAATATAGTAACCTTCTCTTCCCCACCAAATTTTGATTCTTTATTTGATCTCATTAGTTGAATTCCTCTTAGTAATCTTATTATTGTTATTGACTGCCAGTAGTATAATTGGCACTGTAGAAGAGCCTGGGAATTGCCATACTGGATCAGACTGGTGATCCATCTCTCGTAGTACACTATCTCCAAGAGTGGTCAGTACCAGCTGCTTCAGACAAAGAAACACTACAGCTGGCCATTTGCAGATAATCTGCCTGGAAGCTAAGTTTCCCTTGTTTAGAATTACAGACTGGCTTATGCCCTGAAGCTTGGAGATTTATATCCCTACCAGAATACTTGCTTATGAAGTCAGGTGCTGTCCTTGCCTCATAAACTTATGGATTGGAATAAGAACTGAAAAGGAAAGGAAGGAATACAAACATTTAGGTCAATGAGGCAGCAGCTCAGTAATCATTATCCCCCGTGCTGCAAACTTTCCCAAGGCTACACAGTGAGCTGGTAGCAGGGGCTGGAATAAAGCTCAGGAACTCCTGGCTCCTCGCCCTGAGCTTGTCTTAGTAGATGATGTTACATCTCAAAGCATTTAAGATGTGGTAACTGTTAATTTTCTAGAACTGACCACTTACCCGATCTTATTTTTTTCTTTCCAGAGTACTTTGCAGAGGTCAGTACATTCCTGAATAAGTACCTATGCTTTTATCCAAGAATCATAAACTTCCAAAAAATGATAGAAGATGTTAATTTGGGTAGTAATAAATCCAAACTGTAGGACTTCTCGGTTAAAATTTATGCTAACTTTGGGCTAGGACTCTAAGGGAGACCAGCTTTCCCAGTAAAAATTGTTTTGGATATATAGGGAAACTCTTGATTTCCACACAACTATCATAAGGCTATCAATAGCAGACCTCCTATACATCTTGTGCAGCCTAAGAAAATATTTTTGTTACATGTTTTTTACTTAAACAAGACTCTTTTTTTGGCTATAAATGTAATGGCTATTGTGAGGAGTAAAAAAATCCATTAAAACAGAATTAGGAAAATTACCTTTCTCCTACTAGTACAATGAAAATTCATGTATTTGAACTTCAGCAGATCAATTTGAAACCTAGTGATCTTATTGTCAAAACAATTTCCAATGTCATCGGAGTCTGCTTATGGGAACAACAGAGTCTTATTCACCTTAAACTTACAGCACATTCCTGTTCAATACCTTCCCCCATATTAGATTCCATTTATTTTTCCAAATTAAATGCTACTGCATTTATATTTCTGTTACATACATTTGATGGTATATACATTGCCCTCTGGTAAATAACACGTTAAATAACCATCCATTTCCAACATATAAAAGACCTCATCATTGTTATGGTATATGAATACAGGATGCATTTGTTGCCTTTCTCAGCCTTTTCTGCCCCAGCATGTCCTGTAAATTAAGGGCATGTTCAATTAAAAACATTTTCTAGCTTTCATGAGGTGGAAGATGTAGAAATCAATTCAGTGGCAAGCTGGCTGATTCAGCAAGAAATCAGCCAGCCTGCAGGAGTCCCTTTTAAAATGTTTTCCTCTCTAATAAGGTAACAAGCCAGAGAAAGGTTCAAAATGGACAGGGAGGTAGGGAGAGCTTATGCAGATTAGCTGCTCCGCTCCTGCAGGCTGCAACCCTTGATTTGACGTAATTTTTATGCTGCATCCATGGCTGCCCAGTTCATTTGTCCTTAACATATTCTATGTGTTTGGTACAATTCATATGTTGCAGCAAGGCCTTTAAGTTTTCTCTGTTCACAATGGAAAGTGCATTCAATTTTATTCAGTTCTTTCAGCTTATGGTTGCATTTGTGTAAGGCTTCATTCTCTACAGTTCATTCACCACTTTGAAAAATAGGCACTGCTGACTTTTAACAACCAGTAAAAAAACAAAAAAAAAAAACAAAAAAAAACAACTGGATATGAGAATACAGAAAAATTATTTCTGGAGATCATTATGACAGTGAAAGAACATAGTGCGTTTTCTCTGCTTTCCTCTTTTCATGCACGTTATGTCCAGGAAAGAAGAATTACTACAAACAATAAAAAATCTGTAATATTAAAATACTTAGCCTGAAAGAGATTAAGCATGGAAGTATATCACTGAAATCACAAGAGGAGGGTTTTATTTAGTGCAGTCTTGTTTACAACAATATGTTTTACACCGATAAGTTTTACTAGTTAAAAGGAATTATTTATTCCTTTTATGCAGTATTTGTTTCCTTACTCAGTAAGCTCAAAGCATCCATCTTCTTAGCCTGCTTTTCATTAGTCTTCTCTTCTGATTTTATTTAATATAAAAATCCCACAATGGTTAAATACATAAGATAAAATTTAGTTGATTTTGTGTTTTTCTTTTGATTTAGTGAAGCAGGGGTGTCTGTATTATATCTAACACTGCCATTAAAATTTAACAGAGCCTCAAATGAAAGAGATCCATTTTCTGGCTTTTGATTCATTTCTCATTTGCCTAAAAAGTTGCAAGCCTTCATAGAAGCTGTAAATCTGGCTAGCAATGTTACTACATTTTTTTTTCTCTTTCAGTCCATGCAATAGCTGTGTCTCCTTTCACCTAAGTGTGTGCTTCAGCCATTGTGTTTTCCTGAATTTGGAGCCATTTGGTACAGTGCTAATTTATTTTACTGACTGAGCACATGAATCCCCGCTTCAGAGAAGCACGGATGGTGCTTTGGCTCAGAGGGGAGCTTGCATAGCAAGTGGAAAAGGGGTATCACTCTGAATGATTAATTGTAGTCCTCAGAAGGGTCTCAGAACATGATCATTCTTTACAGAAAATTGGATTAAAATTTGACACTTCTACAATTTTTTTTCTTTGTAGTGAAATTTTCATTTTTCATCTGTTGGCCAAATAATTCCATGTGCAGTCATCCCTAAATTAATCTTGAATTAATTTTTAAATCCACTGTCCTGTAATATATAATTCACCATAAGAAAACCCAGAGCAGTCAATCTTTCATTAGACATGGGGTGAGAAAGGGTCAGCAGACACTCCTGCAGTACTAAAAATAAAGGCACCACATCTGGTATGGAATGATGTCTGGAATTGTAATGCATATGCATCCACTTACTTGTTCTGCTGAAAACACAAACTACAGAGTGGCTGCATGTTGAAACATGAACCAGTGTAATAGGAGCTTAAACCCTGGAACAGACTGTTTGTATATGTAGTCAGTTTATTAGCAAATGTGCAGGCCTGCAGAGTACAAGAACCATCGTTTCAAGCCGATCTGTCACACATTTAACAAGCTGTTTGTAATACAGTCCATTTCATGTATAAGAGAAAAATCTTTCCCACAGGTATAAGAAATACATGATACTTTTAGCATATGGTGAGCTCTGGTTTTGCAGGTTATCCTACATTAGAAGCTGATGTAACATGTTGGGTTAATTTTTTGTTTGTTTCCCAAATCCTCCTTTCCTTTGTTGAATGTGCTGCAATAAAGCATGTTATAGTGGATGTTAAAAATGAGATTCTGCATGAGATGTGTTTCTAATGTCAGGCACAACCATGCTCACCGAGAATAAATCTAGCCCTGGTGCAAACCACTCATGCTAAGCCTACTTTATATACCACAGCAGGGCTGAATGGGTAGAAATCAATAGCAGAGAAGCCTCTGCTGCAGAGAGAGTTACTGCTCCAGCACCACTGTGCCTCTGTGCCTTTCCATCAAGGAGCAGCAGATGCTGGGGGTACCTCCCCAAAATGGTACCCACTGACAGCAGCCAGCGGGGTGGCAGTGGGGAGTAAACACCCTGCAGCGCCTACACCATGCCTCAGCTTCTGGCAGGATTTGCAAATGCCACACGGGATTCAGGGATTTTGCTTAGAGGAAGCTGCTAGTGCATTGCTGTTTTCTCATCTCGCCTCCGCACGAGAGGGTCCAGCATGGCTCCACGGTGGCCCTAGGGATGAGAGATGCAGACGCTTACCCCACAGGTTGTGGCTGTACTCTGCTAGCACCCAGAGAGGGAAAACAGGGAGACCTGATGGTGAGGAAGAGGAGGGGAGAGGAGGGGAGGCTGCTTTCCCCCAGAGGCAGCCCCAAAGCCTCCCTTGTGGCTGGGTCTTGCTCCCGTGCATGCCTTCTTCACGTGGAAGATGACTTCAGGTCCTGCCCCACGGAAGGGAGGATGGGGAGGATGTTTCTCCCCACCAAGCCTCCAGCTGACCGCTGCCTCACCGCATGGTTTTTGGGTGGAGGTGACAGACGGGCTCTACGCTGTCCTTACGCCAGCATTTTCCCAGGCAGTTGCCAGGCTCGCTTCAATGCAGCGACTTTATTTAAGCCTTTCTAGTTGTCACGGACAAATGCCTAGCAAAGAGGACTGTAGTTTGCAGATTGTGCCCAAGCTGAGTTATAATTTGAACCAGATTTGGTAATTGCATCGCATTTCACCTCCAAGTCAGAAAGGAAGCCTAGCGCATGTCAGGTGCTAGTGATTACGGGCTGGCTCCCCCAGCCGGTGCCAGCCGCTCGGCAGGGTTCGAGAGGACCACAGCTGCCATGCATCACCCGGAGGAGTTCTCTCCCCGAGGAGCAAAGCGAAACTCCTCATCCAAACCTGCAGGGCCCAGAGCTGCTTCCAGCACCAGCTGGACCCTGTTCCCTGCCTCTTTTCCCAGCGAAATCAGGGAAACGATTTCAGCTTTAACCACAGATCCCACAGTCACTACTGGCCCTTGTCATCGGTCCTAGAGGAGCAGCCAAAGGCTGTTCAGCGCGCCTGTGTTAGTGGGAATATTTCCATCTATTTGAATGGGTATTGTCTCAGACCGGGAATGAACAAGACTATTCTGCTCCAAGTCTGTCCGTACGAGGACAGTGGGGCAGCGCCGGAAAGCTCCCGCTGCTGACACCACAGAGCTATTCTGCTTCTCCGGAGTCGTTCAGTTTGTTGGCAGAGGTCCTCCTCCAGGTCCAGCCCTGCAAGGCAAAGAGATTTCCTGTCCCCAGTACCTCCCAGTTGCTCTTCACTTTCTGCCTGCCAGGGTTATCACCCCCATAGGTTTACTGGCAGAGCGGTTGGTATTAGCATTCCTTAATCTGTTTCAGACAAAATTGACGGGTTTAGCTCCCACGGCTTCCACTGGTGATCTGAGCAAGCTCAGCTGATCGTACCTCACACAAAGAGTAATGTCTACCACTTGTGCGGCTGGATCCAGAAGAGGATGTCTGCTCCCAGCCGCAGACTCTAGATGATGCAAGTTTTGCTCCTTTGCTGCAGTAATTCCAACCAGGTGAAAATAGGCAGGTACCCCAGTGAAAATTGCCAAGCAGTGGAAATATTTAGGAAAACATGTTTGCACAATATCACGCTGCGTTATATCAACACAGATCATGTGAACTGACCCAGTAATCTGTTGCCATCTGCGTGTCACAGAACTTGAAGGCTTCATACAGCTTTGATTACAAAAATGTGCATTTTCTCTCATCATGGTGATTGAATGCAGAGGGAATGGTTTTGTCTTTAGTGTTGTTTATTATTCTTTTTTCAGGGATAATGGAGTTTTGAACAGTAAAATTGCTTTCTGCTTTTTCATAGCTGTTTGGCTATTTGAGAGAAAAAAAGACACACCAGACAGTGCGGCACTGCTACAGGGAGAGGTATAAACACAGTAAAAAGCAAGTTTAATGAACATGTTTTAATATTTGAGGAAAAATGTGTTTTCAGTTAAACTACCTGAAAATCCGCAATGAATCCATTCAAGTCAGTGGTATTATTTACGATATACTAACGGTGGAATACCTCCTCCTGAAATATCACTCTAACTTTGTACTTTAAAAATAAGTAAATAACAACACTGTCCTGTGCCTCTCACAATTCTTCAATATATCTTTCACTGCTTGAGGATGCCCTACTATGAAAATTACACTTTCTGTTCATACTGAAGTCACAGAATGCATGATATAGACTTGAGGGATTCTCAGAGCAATTTTTGGTGGTGCTCAGGTGTTGTTGTTGTTGTTTTTTTTTCATATATAATAATATTTTCTTTGATACACGATCTTAACAAAATGAAATGAAGTAATCATGAAACGAGAGCAACTGAGGCAGAGGAGATTATAAATAGAACTGTTTTTTGCGGGGAGGTTGCCAAGGCATGGGGAGGAGTCTGTATTCTTCAATTTGTTTGCTTATATTAGCAGCCACAATTTGACACTTGGGAATTTTTCCTGTGCAAGTTGGCAGCTATGACAATAATGGCCTATTATTCATGGGGGTCTTACTGATGGCAAAGTAAAACCATCCATATGTTTCTGAAACCCAAATACAGAAAAGGAAAGAAGTACTGGTGCTAGTAATTGAAAAGTACAACTCATCAGAGGTCCTGATCTTTCAGTGAGAGCTCAATAAACTTTGAGGGCCCATGAGAGTGGATAGGGAGAAGTCTGGAGCCATAACAAAAACTAGAGCTTTTCATGGTGTCATCAGAAGGTCTCTGTTTTTTATTTTTATTTTTGTTGTTGTTCATGTAAGTAAACTTTTTTTTTTTTTTTTTTTTTAATTGCAGAGCTGTTTGGGAATGATGAAGAGGAACACTCTGACAGGGCAATTCATCTTATCTGCCTGTATGTTTAACTTGCCCGTGCTATCTTTCATTTCAGCTTTAAGTGTCAAGCAACCATTATGTAGCAGTCATAAAAAGGTCCTAGAAGGCATAACAGTACCTACTGCTAGTTCTGCTTTTATTATTTGTGCTGAAAATGTCTAAAAATACATTACACTCCAAAACTACCTGAGAGTTCTGGCTCTTAAAACAACTGTGATTTCCATGACATTTACCCTTTTCAGCAAGGGTGCCATTTGCTATGTGACTTTCTCCAAAACCAGCCATGACAAAACTGAATCCCTTTACATCACAGTCAAGTCAATTAGGGATTTAAGAGTGAGGGGAAATAAAGCAGCAGCCAAATAACACGTTGCTTCTTGCTTTTTCTATTCTGACCAGAAAAGTAGAACAGGCAGTGGGGGATAAGCCTAACAGCTCTAGGTCTGGTTGAAACAATGATCATCTTGTTTTGCTTTGCTGTGGCCCCATAACCGCATGGCAAATAAACAACAAGGTAAGTACAGCCAATTCATTTGCTGTCTAGTTTTGATTTATGAAGGCAATAACTGAGTGAACAGGGGGATTTAAACCTTTTGGTTGCTTTTTGATTTTAGTTCCTTTCAGTTCTGTTTTAAGTTTAAGTTGAAATAGTTTTGAGGGGAAAAAATGGGGTGGTGGTGGTGGTGGGGAAATGACTTACATCTTCATAAGGACTGCAATACCTAGCTCAAATGTTTTGCCTAGTGTGAGGAAGTATTTTTGCCTTTCCCTATTGATTGATTAATGTTCTCCAAAATATTATGTTATTATTCTAATTTGGATCTTTACCTTTTAGATATTCAAAATACAGAAGTTGAGGGACTGACTTTTGAAGCTAAGAACGCAATTATACTTGACAACTATCTGTTCTCAGTGCTTGTGTAAATCACCCTTATGACTGATCTCTGATGCTAATTGCAGCTCTAAAATTCAAAACTACTTTGCCATTTTTCAAAGGAGCTTCGGTAAACCCTGGATTCCTCAAGGAGCTGTTTATGATATTTTGCTGTAAAAAAAAAGGTTTAAAAAAAAAAAAAAAAAAAAAGACAAAGTATTAATATTGTCCAGTCAAACTAATTTCTGTGAACATATCAGATGTGTATTAAAATAGTACAAACTAGCTTTGCCATTCCCCACAATCTTGTGTGCTCATTTATATTACTGCAGAGTTTTAAATGCTATTGAAACAGAAGAGGAACATTCCTCACCCATCCTGCCTTATGTAAGCAAGCACACAAGATGTAAAGCAGCAGAAAACCTGGCTCCATACGTGTACATGCAGAGCTCGAATAATGTGGTATGACGCTGATCTCAGCAAGAAGCAGGCTACAGAAGAGCTCAGAGAAACTGAGGAGGGAGGCATAGCTGTTCCCCTCAGAAAGGTCTGATGTCTGTGGTTGGTACAAGGCTCTATTAACTCCCTGGGTAGCAACAAATTCCAGATTTATGTCAGACTGAGCTATTGCAGTTCAGTATCAGCTGCCTCTCCGAGATGCCTCCAGTCTGCTTGAGCAGCCCTATCTTCAGCTCGGGGGGCAACAAACAGTGGGGCTCATTTCCCAGCCTGGTAGTCAGGTCTTTTGAGCAGACCCTCATAGACCGGAAGGCAAAATGCCATCACCGTGACAGATGGAGGCTGTTGAACTGCTGTTGCCTGAGCTAAATGGGAGCAGGGTGACCCTGCCACTGGGGGACTGCCCCCCCAGGAGAAGGGGGTCTCACAGCTGCTGCTAGCTTGGGAGCCCTGGCTTTTGTAGAAACAAAATGCAACCAGCCAGAAGCGTTTTTCAGCTCTGAGAAGCCACATGTCTAAGGCAGGCCTGCTTGCTCCCAAGAACTACAGAAACTGGGCAGCAATTGCGGTTGCACCTTGTCAGAAAACATGCCCCCAAAAGCATGCTTCTGTTCTCTATCGTGATAGCAGATCGTGTAGTAATAGCTAAACCAGGCAATTTGCAAACAAGCCCACTGAAAATAATTGCTGGATAATTTCAATAGCTTTACAACTGCTTTTCTCAAATTAAAACTATGGACTAGGGAAAAATATAATTGAGAAAGATCTGTTCTACAGTTACAAGGGAAAATATGCCAAACTGCAGGACTGCACTACAGTAAGTGAACCTTAAATCAGTAGAGTTAAATGAAGGTAGAATGTGGAAATCATTTCACACTAAATCCATGTGCATGGAGGCAACAGATAGAAGTGTCATTCCATAATGAAGTAAGTGAGCTCTTTGTGGATGCTCCTATGTCTTATGTGAAATTGCACGTGCAGTTCCAACTCTGTATATATTTATTACAGGTTAAAATGAAAAATCAAAAGTTTACAATACATACACATCCTGAGTAGTTTTCTACTGACAACATTATGTATCAATATTGTCATTTCAAATACTCAAAAAATATTATTTGGGTCTCCAAAATTTCTGAAACTAGTTTAAAAAGTTTTCCTTCTTTCAGGTTTTATTACGTTGTAGCAATTGATCACCTACAGCAAGGATTCTCCAGCCTTTCTCTTTGACTTTGATAAATACAACTTATTTTTTGATAAATATGCAGTGTGAGATTCTTATGTAGATCCCAAGTGGAAGCCCCATCTCCAAATATCAAATATCAAAAGACGTGAAAGTCTTTTTTTTTTTTTCTTTTAATTGGAATATGTCCGTATTATTTTGTGTACAAGATATAAATAAACAAATGTACTTAAGGTGTATTCATTTATGGCTGTGGACAGTATAATACAGTCAGTTTTGTGCATGACCACAGGAGCCAGATTTTCATGAGGCGCCTGCTGACGCCCCATCAAGTCAGGATACACAGATGATTTCTGAAAAGTGTCTCATTTTAGGGTAGCTTGTGACTTAGCACAGGCTCCCTCCTAACCTGTTTCAGAGACTCAGTTCCTTGCTCAACACAGATCATTAATTTACAACCTAGCCTATCACTGCTATTAAAGTCAACATCTATCAACAGTTATTACTTGTATCACCCCATCACAGTAACAGTTATTTCCTGTTCTCAGCTTAATGAAATATCAGGAGACCCAAAATACCTTAGTGTGAATGATTAAATGGAGATTGCTATATCAATCAGTGAATTCAAGTTTCATGAATATAAGACTCAAACTAAGACCCAGATCAAAGAAGGATCTAAAGAGCCGTGGCACTCAGCTGACAAATGGCAGCCCCGATGGCTGAATCTGCAGCCCTGGCTGAAAGCCTTGGCTCCTAGGCAATGCATGAGAAAAATCAGGCACCTCAAAGCAAGATTCATAAAGCCAAAACTTAAGCACTAGAATTTGTCTTTTCCTTTCAGATGTCAAGCAGAAAATACACCTTTCCTCTCGAGATTCATTCTCCATTTAGTACAGTTGACTGTTTCCTTCAAATGAAGTGTGGGACTCGCAATTTATTTTCAGAGAGGGATCCACCATTTTATACAGTAGTGAGGACACTCTCAAAATGTAGGAAACTTCCATTCAATTCTTCCCTCTGCCTGAGGAGCTTCAAACCTGTACCTTCTGAGTGAGGGCCAAACCCATCAAAATCTGGGATTTCTGGAGAAGGTAAAAGCTCTGCTTCTCGCACTTAAGCTGTCGACTTTGAATGGCAGATTTAAAGACTAATACTGTCAGAGAAAATGTGCACACAAAGTAAAGCATGAGTATCCATAACCATGAGACTCATGTGGAAGTAGAGGAAGTGTGGATCCCAGTCCATGCTTACAAATCAATTTATGTATTTCGACTGATGATTGAGAAGCTCAACGAGATGGAGCCCCTGAGGGAAGCTAGGAAAAAGGATACCTAGCTGTCAGATCCAGAGGTGGCTTAAGCTTGACAGAAGTGTCAAACCATTCAGCCTTGTCAAAAATGAACAACTTTCAAGGATACTCGGAAAAGGAAGCAGATGTCAGTAGAACTTTAACAACAGAAAGGCCACTTCTACACTGATCAGCTTGGCTGCTCCCAAAGACTACCTTGGCCATATCTGCAGCGTAAGCTAAATAGGGCTTCTGTGGCAATAACAGGCAACCTGCAAGCCGTTGCCCTAGGACAGCTGTACCCCTTATCTATTCTGTGACCTGCCACCACAGCGTTATTCAACATCAATCTTGATTTTTCTGCACCATTTCTGCCAGGTTAAGGTATTTGAGGTCTAGAAAAGGTTAGCTAGCAATATCTGGCTCCACTGGTATCAATTGGTATCATCACCAGCTTCTGAGCTACTCTCTGAAAACAAAAATATGTTCCCACAGGCCATCTCCATTCATCCTAAACCTATTCTGTTTTGGTGCATATTACAGTTGCCCATTGGTGAGCTCAAATTGTCCTCAGCAGTGGGTCAGTACAAAAGATGACTTTGTGACAGCCTCTGGCATTGGTTCTCACTGACAGCATGCACGTCTGCGGGAATTCATTGCAATCCCCAAGCAGGTAGTCACCCACCTCTGGAAAATGTCCAGGCTAGACACTGGCTGGTCTGTTGGACCACAGCTTATCGCTGCAGGGAGCAGGGAAAGCCAGCCGCTGCCTGCTTTCACCTCCACTCCCCGTAATGCCTGTGCTGTCGTCACATTCAAAGGAAGAGGATGCCCAGATTGGCCGTGAACTCACTGATCTCCACAGGCATTTCATGAATGCCAGCACTGGCTGTGTCATGCGATTCTCAGTGCCTGTGGGTTTGGGAATTTCAGTATGTTTGTTTAGAGACGGCCCACACAATCTCCCTGCCAGCACTGACATAGGTGGTGTGAAAGCACACCTATGTTGTCCATGATGTCTTTACTCCTGCTGCTACAGTACATGTGGCTTCATGTGGCTATGATGGCCTCCACAGAGAGTTCAGCCGCATCCTCAGCTATACCCCATTGCCTGCAGAAGTGTTTGGGGGGACTCCAGGGCCCATCATTTCTGTCTGCAAGCTCAAAACTACTTGAGAAATGCAACCCAAGAGCACTTTACTGTGACCAGTTGTGCATTTTTTGCTGCTAATGAAAGGAGAAGGAGTCTGTTCAGTCTTTTTGCTGAGCACTCTGAGGACCCAGTTCCCCTAAAGAGCAGGCCATGCCCAGTGCTGTCTGGGCAAAGCAGTTGTCTTTCAGCCATCAGGGTCATCTTAACTTCCCAAGTTTCTGCTCCATTCTTTCTATGCACTGCCTGAACCCCTGTTATGCTTCTTTCCCCTGACCATCAGAAATATTTTCATATTTGGGAAAAATATATATATATATTGTAAAGGAAACAGGAGGGTGGCCTTTCCCACTACACATTCTGCCTTACTTCACATTAGTCTTAGTTGTCATATCTAAATATCATAACTATTTGAATATTTTGATGCAAATTGAGAGATATTTCTTTTACTTCAGCAGCCAGACATGGGGAGCTAGTACTAATCTGGCAGAGCTCATTATCTGCAACATCATATTAATAAAGTCTAAGACAGAACTGAAAGCTGAATATCATTTTTTTTTAATTTGCAGTTACAGCTAACACAGAACTAAAAGTATCAAATTACAAATGCCAGAGCTTTATTTTTCAAAGTGGGAATCCGTGTTCAGAATAACCAAATCATGTTGTAAGAGCACTTTTTAAACTTTAGAGATAATTTTCAATACTATTTACAGTGACCTATGGTTCAAGGTTAAATATGACTCTGAAATCATATATTTAGTCAGGCTGCCTAAAATAGGCCCCTGGCTTACACCTCAGACTTAGGTGTTGAGTGAATCAATACTTCTCAAGTAATTACTTTAATGTCTTGTATTACCAGAGGAAAGAGGTGGAGGCCCTGGAAGGCCTCCGGGAAAAAAAAATAATAATAATAATTAAAAAATACATATTTGTTTTACTTTGATTAAACTTTGGCAGATTAGAAATCTTCAAAGACATGCAACAAAACCCCATTAACATAAGAATAATAGGCATTAATAGGTAACTTTAACTGATGCTTAGTTTTAGGTACCAGTTGGGTGTCTCCAACCTTACAATATAAAGAAGACTAATCTTCCTTTGTTTATGTAGTATAAGATTACTCATAACCTTATGGTTGGGCCTGAGCTGTCACACAAGAAGGCTGAGAGGCGACCTCATTGCTCTCTAGAATTTCCTGAGAAGAAGAGGAGAGGGAAGTGCCAGTCTCTTCTCCCTGATCACCGATGGCAGGATGTATGGGAATGGCACAAAGCTGTGCCAGGGGAGGTTCAGACTGGACATTAGGAAAAATTTCTTTACAGTGAGGGTGGTCAACCATTTCAACAGACTTCCAGTAGAGGTGTTTGATGCCCCATGCATGTCAGTGTTCAAGAGACATTTGGACAATGCCCTCAATATGCTTTAACTTTTGGCTAGCCCTGAAGTGGTCAGGCTAACAGCGGACAGGACGATCTTCGAAGGTCCCTTCCAACTGAACTATTCTCCTCTCTTCTTTTGCATTCCATTCCATTCCATTCCATTCTATTTTTTAGAAGATGCATGTAACTTCTTATGCTGAGGGTACATGACAGAAGAACTGTCTGTTCCTTTGTTTAGTGACAGCTAAAATAATGGAAAACTACTTTCCAAGAACTAAATTTAGGCAAGACAGGCTATGCTATCTGAGTAATCTAACATTAAATGTACAAGTGGTCCATTTATGTAACTGTGTAGCAGAGCTACCAGAGGAAGTCAAAGTCCAGAGAGCATCTAGGAGATACCTGTGACAGGATGCTGAAGAGCAGCTGTGTTGGGTTTGGGGGGCTAGCTGTCGGTTAGAAGAGGTTTAGAAATTTGACTACAGAAAATGCATTCTTCTGTTTGACCCTGGCCCTCTCTGAGGGCTAAGAGTGTTTCTCAACACTATTTAGAAATAGAAAAGGCGGCCTTTTAAACAAACTATATGATGGATTATTCACCTCCATCATCAGCTTCTCCTCTTGATTGATACAACTAGATCAAAGCAGAATATTGTCATGAACTGTAAAAGGAGGTGTTTTCACTAAACAGAAGAAATTGAAAGGTTTCAAGATGGCCTGATCTTTTAATGTCTTATTTTTCTACAAATAAATCAGATTTTTTTTTTTATTCACCTTATAGGAATTTTGTCCATGTAGCCAAGATATCTTCTTTTTCTTACAAATCTAGAATGTGGTCAGTTTTCATTTAACATACACCTTTCTCTGATGAAATGCATGTATTGCAAAACCACATGAAATCACTACCTGGTGAATTCCTTCCTGGCATTCCTTTTCCCTTCTTTCTTTGTTCCAGATCTTCTGAATGTCTTTCTTTTATAACTATATACATGAGCTGTAATAAAAATGTAAAAAGGACCAAAAAGAGAACATTATCTTTCTTTTTTTCCATGTTCACAGTAATCTCTTCTTATTGCCAGTGTGATTGCCAGGCTTGTAGTGTTAGTTCTTATAGAGAGAGTGTTAGTACTTATAGAGAGAAGCTGAGCAGATAAAGCAAAGTACAATACATTAATGTGAACCTGGTACATAAATATTATAATAACAGTAATAATGTATTATGCTTCTACTGTGTTTTTCATTCAAAGATCAGTTGTGAAAAAAAAGAGAACCTGGATAATGTACTTTGCCTA
Source organism: Anseranas semipalmata (assembly GCA_013399115.1). Classification (NCBI taxonomy): domain Eukaryota; kingdom Metazoa; phylum Chordata; class Aves; order Anseriformes; family Anseranatidae; genus Anseranas; species Anseranas semipalmata. The sequence goes on along the minus strand of VXAA01003594.1, from coordinate 362,026 downwards.
TTTTTATGTCACAGATTCAGGAGGTGCTTGCTAAATAATGTAGACTAACACAGGATTGCACCATATTCTGCACTGGTTCTGCTCCAGCCCTGGATCTATGTCAGGGTCACTAACCTTCTCTGCTGTGTAAATAATTGATTTTTCACTGTGGCTGTTGAATCAAAAAAAAAAAAAAAAATCACATCAAACCAGCTGTTTTCTTAAGTTACCCCTTCCCCTAAACTTGCATTCAAGAAAATATTTTCAGATTACCTACAACAGAAAAGATCAAGTTTGTTTCAGAAAAGCAAAAGAAATAATGTCTAGAATGATAAAACTAAACAGAAAACAGAGAATAATTTCCTTCCCTATGTTAGCTTCAGGGTAGTAAATATTCCCGTTGAACTCTTCCACTGGCTCTTAGAAAACTGAACATACATCTCCCACCACTGGGACAGTGCTCTCTTCCCTGGGCTAGTGAGGGCTGAGCAGTAGCAGGACATTCTCAACCTCTTTCCCTGATGCCATGGCACTTCGTATCAGCTCATGGATATGTGGACTGGCACTCAAGCAGCCCACGTGGAGGTGATGGACTTTCATTTCTTGTGGTTAGTACCATGCTCAAGGTATTTTTAGTTTGTCTCAGAGACCCTTTCAATGTTTTATAAGCAGCAGAAAAGTTCCAGGGGAAGAAATTTTTGCTGCAGCACATGGTGGTTTGGAAGATACACCAAACCACAGCCAGGGAAGGAGCTGACCCGAGCACCTACCTTCTCCATGAGCTGACACTTCCACTTCTCTTGCAAGTCAGCCAGGCGAGCTTCAGCCAGCTGGAACCATTCTGAGAGCTTGACTCACATTCACAGGGGACAATCAAAACCACATTTTTTTTTGTCTGAATTTACCATTTTCTAAAAGTGTTTCAAATGTCCTTTAATATGCCAAAACCATACTTTTTTGTTCACCTCACAGACTAGTTCTCACTTCATGCTCCACTGTGAAGGGTCTGGCTGCTACAGACTGAAAGCCACACGGTACAGGAGCCTCAGCAGGGGAATACCACAGTGGCAAAACTTTGACAGAGCACAGTAGACAATTCTTAATGTAGATATTAACCCCACAACAGTTCAGCTTATTAACATCGGTTTGTGGGGGAAAAAAAAACACATGAGAAGTCTCCCCCTTTTCTAAATCTCTCTATAGCTTTGAAATACAAACAATAACTTTCCTTCATTAAAAATGATTAACTAAATTAACTGCTGGTGTAACTCTAACACAACCAGAATATTTACCTAAGTGATTAATTTAGTTCAGGAACAGTGCACATTGGCTGACTTGTAAACTTGATCTAAGAATCATATTTAACAACACATATCCTCAAAACTACTTTGCCAATATTGAGGAAAACTCATATATGATGGATATGCCACTGAATCCTGAAAGAATTGCATTGAATTTCATCAGCTTGGACCCACATGCAGCCTGGATCTGATTCCTTAATACCTATGAAGCGTGGATGTTCAGAGCATGTGGATACAATCCGCTGTATGATAAGAAACATTTATGAGCAAAGAGGAGAAACAACCTGGTCACAGTTCCAGGGAAAGTCAGCACAAATAAAAAAAATCTCAAGAATTAGTGACTCCTGATGCTGTTCTTGGATGACTGAACTGTATCTTAGTTCAATTTCTCAGCAGGAAATCGGAGATTTTCTAATGACTCTGCAGTTGAATATGAAAAAGATTATTTGTTAATGGTATTCCATTTTTTTAATAATGAAAAAAATATTCCTGCTAAAAGTACTGTGCTGTTATTAGCTGATATCTAAAATTAAAATAAAACTGAGAAGAAAGATGTTGTTTAAAAAATGTATTTTCTTGTTATGGAGACAAATTATCATGCACAGTTTTTGTAAACAGGGTAAGATGTGTGCAGGGCTTTCTGTATGTGTTGTGCATTAGCCTGGAGCGCTTGACTCTGTGGCCATGATCAGAAGTTTTACCTTTCCACATGTGCTTAGTGTGCGCACATCTGTGTACAGTGTGAATGATTCGGCATGCTTTGTGATTCATGTCATAAGTAGCAAATTAGGTTGAAATAAGAAGCTACCAAAAAAGAATTCAATGTAAGTGTGTATATTCACAATATGGAACAGGAGCTTTTCTTTTCAGTGCTAGGCTTATCTTCTATCTGTGACTACTTCATTCTAAGGCATGAACATTCATTCACATGAGATGTCTGATGCCATAAATCTCAAATTCTCTCCTTGCTTCCACTGTTGCCTCCATTGTGCTGGCTATGCTAATGAAAAGCAGGTTTTCGGTTTCATATGTACGTGCATATGTGCAAAAGAAGGAGGAGCTTTGTCATATAGGCACTCACACTGCTCAGCACAGAGATAGAAGCCCACTGAAGTAGAAAAAGTATTATATATGCAATAAATCTGGAGAAAATCACTAGATGTAGACGCTTTTTCTGGCCTCATAACTATTTTTATAAACACATAGAAACCAATATATCATCTCAAATAAAGCAGTGCATTGTGTTATATTTCATGGTGTTTACAGAGAAAAACAAGCTTTTAACCTGGCAAGTATTTCAGGGAAAAAAAAAAAAGAAAAAAGAAAAAAAAAGAAAAAAAAAGAAAAAAAGAAAAAAGAAAGACTTGAAAAAGCAAGGACAAACATTAGAAAGAGAAGGGGAGGGGAAGCTGGGGACATCTCATTTGCACATGTAAAAATGCAAATTTGATCCATGTCTTTCTTATCTCATGGTAACAGACTTGGCTCACAGAGCACAATAGCACCTACAGTTCTGTGGCCAAAAATAATGAAGTTTAAGAAGAATTGATTGGATTATGGAAACATTTCTATAAAGCCCTGTGTTCATCAGCAGATGCCCGCCACCTACCTAGGAACCGATGGCATGAAAAGCCTGAAAGTAAGATGCAGCCCCCTGATTCTGGGACACAGATGAATTTAGGGGCAATAAGACTCCTTGTTGCAACTGCTAGCTAATGCAGGAAAGCATGGAGGCTTTGGCAGTAGCTACCAATTTCCTGCTTCTCCTCCTATTATCGTGTAGGTCTGCAGTCCCCTTTAAAGAAAAAGCCTCTCCTCTGGCTTGTGCCAGATTAGTTTACCTCTGTGGTAGCCAGGACCTAAATAATTTTGATGTAGCTGCAGAGCTGGACCTGGTGGATTCATTTTCCCTGAATGTGAGTAAAAAACAAGCACTGTATTTACAAATCAGATCAAGTTCCTCTGAATTACCTGAAGCAGTTTTGTCTCCAAATTAGGAGGGAGTTTGCCTTGCTTAAGGATTTTAAGAATTAGGCTGTTGTGGCTGAGGGCCACTGAATTGGAGGTGACAGTACATGGTTTCTCCAGTATGGATTCATCTGTCAAAACTTTGTCATTGCACAAGGAACAGTAGAGCTTTTATAAAACTGGGAAAATGTGTTTGCCTTTCCTATCTCACAAGCAAGTATGCTGGGGAAAACGAGGGTTGGAAGTGAGTATAAAATCAGAGTTGGGGGTGGAGATGACAGTGAGGAATATACGCAGCTGTAGTTTTCTTCCAAAAAAAAAAAAAAAAAAAGCAAGCTCTCTGCTTCTGCAGGAATAAATCTTCAGCTGTGTCTCAGAGCTGGGCAAAAAAAAAAAGTATTCACACAGACTACGAACCACTTGCAAGTAATTTGCTATCCCTCTACCCTTCCGTATGAGCTGAAATCAGATACAAACCAATTACCACAAACGCAAACATTAGCGCAGCCCGCTGCAGCGGCAAGCTGCGAGGCGCAGCCCCGGGCTTTGCCAGATGGGCACAGTGTGACTGCGCTCCTCCAAGAGGGGCTGGGGAGCCGGCCGGGCTGGAGGAGGCAATTTGTAAGGAGAGCAGCATATGCCACCTGATATTCAGAGGGGTATGGATCTGTTGCAGTTTACCTGTCATTTTTGGCTTTCTGCCGCATGGGCCAGTAACTCCGCGCTGTGGATATGCGGCAGTGGCTCGCCTGCCATGAAGCTCTTGTGCATCATGTGCGTCCACATAATTATCCTCCCATGTGCTCTCTTTTATACCCATTCAGGGAAACCACTCATTAGAAAAACACAGCCTGCTCCTCTGCTTGTGGCCAGCCCGCTCCACCAAGAAAGCTGTGACCAGGACTTCACTCCTTCCCACCGTTTCCTTCCCCCATCTCCCCCCAGCAGCCATCCCTGCATGCTCACAGCAGAGGGGTTGCAATCACTTCTTGCCCTCGTGCAGAAGTGGGATCCTTGCACTCGCTATGCACTGCATCATGATGAAAGATGCTTTTGACCTTCCAACTACAGAAAACATGAGACAGAGGTCAGCGCGCAGCTCTGCGGATGAGATCAAAATCCCCCTTGATGTCAGTAGAATTTCTCTTTGGGTATCACATCAGATGTAAGCAATGGGGCCTACTATGTAGTTAACAATGGGGCAACAGGAGATAATTTTGTTCTGTGATTATAGATTTGCCTTTTAAAACATGAATAAAACTCATAGCCTTTAATGAACAATCTTTTTTTTTAATTTTTTTTTCCTTTGGACATTTTGGAGTAAAATGTATATATTGCTCACCCCCTCTTTAAAAAGGAGCTTTCCTTGTTCCTCCAACCAAACACCCTTTGACAAATCAAGTCTCACGCGTATTTGAAGATGTCTGAGGTATTTCAGTGCTGTGTTCACTTCTGAATTTGTAGAACCTAACTGAAAGCTTAGTGTAATGGAAAAGACTGCTGAAAACTTTCTAAACAGATGATCACATTCCTGAGTTTGTTTTACTTAGTTAGCATTTTTGCCTGCTGTGAGGTGTTTTCCTTGGATGGTTACCTACAAATACAGCACTGACCTCAGTGTGCATGAAGCAGGCCAGCACAGACAAACAGAGCCAATTGGACATGCTCTATAAATCATCACCCACATCCTTCCAGCAGCAAAAATAAAAAGGAAAGGAGGAGGGGGTAAAACAACTGGTGAGTGTTCCACATGAGGAAATGGAGGCTATTTGGTGTCACCAGCTGGAAATACTCAGAGCGCTAAAGAGAAAGGTACCGACATGAGCTAGCTTTGTGCTGAATAAAGGTCTAACATTATAAATAAAGGCTATCACCTTACAGACGTCTTATATGGGCAAAATAATAGGTCTAAACATGTTCTCTGCTTTAAAATGCACCTATCTCAAAGGAAAAGCACAGAAATGCTATGACTTATGAAACAAGACTTAAGTCCAACATAAAAAGCTCTTTCTTAGCAGACTTCACTCTAGTTCTTCAACTCTGTCTGAACAGTAGGAGCCACGAGCTCTTCCAAAAAAAGTCCAAATGTGTCTCAGATGATTTCTACTTCTGTGCTGGACCAAACCCCAGGCATAAGCATTCGGTATCTACTCCTCTCCCCATTTTCCATGGAGGAAGACTCATCATGGGATGAAGCAGATGAAGGAGTTCTGCTGCCCTTCAACCACATCTTCAGTCTGGATGAGCTACAGAGCAGGATCTTGGCACACTCCACTGTACTACTCAGCTTACATTTAGACTAAGATACTTTGCATTATCTGATTTAGGTAATATAAATGATTTTCTTGGGGAAAAAAATAAAAAGCTTTTTTTTAAAAAAAAAAAGATTTTTCCAGTGTGACAGTTCTCTTGACCCTTTGCATTGGTGCACTTGAGGAGGGAGTGAAACTTGACTTTTTTGAGTATCTAGTGATTTTTCTAACAGCCAGGATACAGGATCAAACTTGCTCTGACTCGAGTCCAATCCAAACTCCTGCATTCTGTATAAATGAGTATTAATTAAGGTCTGAGAGACTAATCTGAATTCTCAGTCTTCTTCCTAGTTCATCTACTATTTTGAGTCAAATTTTTGTTTGAAATTATTCAGCATGACCCTTTGTAGAAAAAGATCTATCCTAAGGGGCCTATGTCAGCAAGAGGGATCATCGCTGAAAAACCCAGGAGAAAACATGCATCTCATTACTCTTGGAGATCTGGCCCAACTCTTATTCTTCTCCTTAGCATGTCCTGCTGTATAGCTCTAGGAGTTCTTTGATCATTTTCTTTGCTAACACTCCTTATGCTTTGAAGAGAGGGCCTTGCTGTTCTCCACTTGGTGATAGAGCACACATGATTAAAGGTTGCAATACTTATGTCCGTTTGGTTACATGTGCCTTAGCGATGGGCCAGTGGCTGTTCTCCAGCCCTGAGGCCAGCTGGCATATGGTTGCTCCCATCCATATGGTTAAATTGTCTTGTCTGTTCCCCACAATCACCTTCATCCAAAACAAGGTGACTGTGTTCAGATTACCTACTGAAAGCAGTCCCTGGCTTGTGCTAACCTGTGCCTAGGCACTGTCTGGGACTACTAGCTGTCCATTGCCAAATCTACACCAGGGACGATGCTAAAAGTTAAATAGTATGGGCTAAATAGGATGCCAGGGCATGCCCCGTTGTCCTAGTTCTTTTTAGTTCACTAATGTAGACATGGTCTTTGTGAATTTAGCCTTCACAAGTTGTCTAAATATGTCATATTCAGCTTCCCTGAGTTCAGGTTCTCTCAAGTTAAAAGTATAATTACGCTAAGCTCCCTGTGCAATTCATGGAAAAATGTTTCCAGAGGATTCAGGTCTCCTTATGTGCACAATACACCAACTCATACACACAAAGACAAACAAGCAAACAAAACCCAGCTAAATAATAATAATAAAAAAGTGTGAAGTAATAATTGGAAGGGGCAGTAAAAATATCAAAAGACATGAAAAATCTACTACACAAATACAGCATTTCTGCTTCAAAAAGATGAAGGATATTCCTGATCTGCTTGTTTTTTTGTAGGGCTGAAATGCCTTCAGTGGGTAAGCATTTCTGACTCTGTTCTGGGCAGATCACCACATCACAGTTGCCAGGTGGCTCTAACCTAGAGGAAAGATTACAGACATTTTCTTCATAAATCACTAGGTATAACATTCCAATGCATTCACCTCATCAACTGGTACAAGCTGGATATAAAGCTGTCCAAAGAATTTTGGTGCAGGTCATTGGCAAACTCCTCCTAGATACACATTTGAGTTGACTGGGGGAGTTGAGGAGGGTGTGGAACTTGTAAACATTGACAATAATTCTTGTCCATCAGCAAAATGGCTGATGTCCAGAAAGTCTCTCTTAGAGCCATTTGTGCCGGTGCCTGGTTTGCCAATGGCTGTCTTTGGTTTCACAAATCAGTGACTACTGTCAAACCACAGTAATTTACAGAGCGAGAACCCTCCCGTAAGCCTGCTGTCAGGGCTGTGGAAAAGTGCTCTCACCAGAAGCCTGTAGGCTGGTATTCTGCTAGGTTCAGCACAACAAGATGTGTTCCACACGGAAACTGCTCAGGCCAACAACGATACAGTAACTGATTTCAAAATGGAAGTTATGTCTTAAATCAAAATGTTTGGAAAATTTTAATTTCCAAGTTTGGAGGGAACGAGTTTGCTTTACATTTTATTTATTTATTTATTTTTCTTTCAAGAGAAGTAACAAGTAGGAACAAAACCTAAAAAAAGTGTTTGTGCAAAATACATATTTACTGCTTTCATTCTTTTTTTTTCTTACCCAAATTGTATCATTTTCTACATAGTACTAGTTTAGTCATTTTCGGAGTAACATACTAAAATCAGTTCCATTCATTATTCTGCTATTGCAATTTCAAAATCAAAACCTTGTCTTGAAACCTGACATTTGCTATTTCAAAATTTAGCTTTTTTTTCACAATAATCTCTCACATTCCCTTCTGTTTTTCTCTTTCTTGATTCATCATCTGCATATTGTTTGCACATCGTGCTTGTGTCAAATATTGGTACTGTGTGATCTGTTAATAATGATTTTCCCACTTAACTCCCAAAATGAAGAAATTAGCAGTTGGTTTCACTAACCTAGCCAGAAATGAAAAGTTAAAACTGTTAAATTTATTATTTTTTTTTAAACAAAAGCCTGGCCAACTGGAAATATTATCATTTTTATATATGTATAAGTTTGCATACATATTTTATATGTATAATGCATATATAAGCATGGGTAAAATTGATGTACGGTTTCAAAACTGATTAGACATTAAACAAAAATGACAAATGATTTCAAATAAAGATGAAACTAAGAAGTCAGGCATAACTATTTATGTAAAGGATAATAAACATATGGAATAAGTTAGCAGGAAAGGCGATTGCAACAATGCATAGAAATGAGTTGAAGAGACACTTCTGCAGCTTTTTTCCTCTCTTCTCTCCTTTCTCTCTCTCTTTATTTTCATAGAGGAGGAAAGGATTGAGAAGAATGGTGAAAAAGCAGGGAAGTAGGCTTAAGATATACTAAAAAAAAAGCATGCATATGAGGCCAGATGGCTTTTTGCTGTTCCTTAAAACATCTTATGTTCTTGACACGGGCCTCATTTTTAAACTGAACTGCAGGCCAGCAAAAACAATTTTTACTAGGGAAATCATCCATGCCCCACTTGTAGACATGATGTTCAGCTGAATCATGGTCTTCAGCCCCGCTTGGCAGCCTGACTCACCCCACCACCGGGCTCCATGCATGGCTCACAACTTGCACATGAACAACAAGAGCTATGTTGCTTGTCAAAGTGCCTTAAAGAGCTCCTTGTGTGGGTGCTGCAATGATTCCATAAACGCCACTGCTCATTTTTATCTCCTGTCTCTGTTGGGATTTGTCACCTCATTCTCAGATCTTCCCTAAGATGTCCCTGCTTGTGGCACCTACCTCCCATGGAGCTTCCCATTTTGGTGCATTGCTCAGTAAACATATTTATTGGACACAGCACCATGTGGTGCTGAAACTTTCTGAAATGACTGAACATTCCTTTCTCACAGGACTCTTCTGACTTCTTACGTTGGTTAACAGTCCTGGGGCAAATCTCAAAACCATGTAGGCAGGGCAAGTTTGAATCACTCAGAGGGGCAGGTACTATTGGCTATGCCGAGTCACCAGCTATTGTTTAACACAGTCGTTTCTGTTTGCTTAGACATGTATTCCTTTAGGGATATATAAATGAAACTGTGTCACTAACTGGTCTGCTGCTATTTTACTACCTAACAGGCTGTGCATGTTCCAGCTGTCGACCTTGTGATCAGCAATCTCCATGGCAAGAGAAGTGGCCCTACACATTGGATTCCCAGCTATGAACAAGTATGTTTGGCTAAATCATGTAGAGGAGAAGAAGTCTGACTCACATGTTTTAAATAGCTGAAAAAATTTATCTTTACCACAGGAGAATTTTCGTTTCTGGTAAGTTATGAATAACAATATTAAAATACATATTGATGTAATCCTCATCCCAGATAAGATCTTGCCCATCACGCGGCTGTTCTTTCAAGTCCATCTTCATTCCTCAGGAAATCCCAACAAAGATGATATCGAAAATCTTTTAAAAATAGCAGCAATTAAAGACATCTCCAAATAGACTTGAACAATAACACCACCAACAACAAACAGAAATTGAAAGGGGCAAATTGTAAGTTGGGGGAAAGCTAAGGTATTCAGCATACGCAGCAATTGAAAAGTATCTTTTAGGGACTACATATGTTCCAAAATGGATGGAACACACTCAAGAGTGCTTTATGTAAAATACATTCTATCCCAAATAGTCTTTGAGATTCTCATTTAGAGAGTCTTAGGGTATGAGTCACAGAGTGATAGATGAAATGTCCTGTTTATCTGTGTTAGGTAAGATGAAGATTTACAACTATAGAGTTTATAAGCATAAACTAGATGATGGCAACATTGATTTTCTTTCATTCAGAAATTATAATTAATTTTAGCAGAAAGGATATTCTGAATGAAAAGTGTATTTACTTCAGAAAGGTAGTGCTATCACCTCAGTCCTTGCAGCAGCAAATAAAAAGGATGACCACACAGCCACAGATTTAACTCCCAGAATTACTGTGATCCTCAGTGGCCGTGAGGAAACCAAAAATACAAACTAGTGTCAAGCAATTACAAACCCAGTCTAAAGAATTAAATTAGCACTTATTCCATTGATTACAAAGCAGAGAAGAAAATAAACCTTGATTTCCATTCTCTGTAACATTTACTAGTCTACTCCTCCTCCCCGATGCTTGTCACTTTTTTTTCTCTTAAAAAGTTTAACACACACACACACACACATGCACACACACACACACATGCACACACACACACACACACACAAAATTTCTTTTACCCAAGGTCCTATATAGGTCCTACTGAAGTGAATAGAAAACTTGCCATTGCCTTCATTGTAACAGCACTTGGACATTAATCCGCTAAGGGAGCTGTTCCTAGTGAATAGGATTATTGATTACTCAACAGCTTCATTTCTGAATTGGGAATTAGAAAGTTGATGGAAACATTTAAATGAAAAAATGCTTGTGCATTCAAACCAGATTACCCTAATTTTAAGATTAATGATGACTGTAAGAGCAAACATGGAACCCTAGAAAGTAAACAGATGACCACAGAGAAGTAAAATTAGCTAAAATATTATTTACGTTTTGATGCAATTACTCATTGGAATATCTGTGGATGAAATCACTCCATAAAAGGGGGAAGGGGAAGGTTTTCCTCCCATCTCCCAGAACAGATGACAGGAACCAGGCCTTGCATTTTTGTATGACACCAGCATGTTCTCATACAGAGACTAAAGACAAAGAAACAGTAAAAGCAAACAAACAAAAAACAGCAAATAGCCCCCAAATCAGGGCAAGACTACCTGTAGCCCTCCAGAGAATTCAGGCACCTGACCAGTAGGTCAGGTGCTTCTTAACCCTTTATTTCTCTCCTGGGCCTTTTAACTATAAATGGTGGGATGGGATGAGTAGGTTTTAAGCATCTGCTAGCTGCCATATTTCCAAAGGCCTTACAAAGCTTTCTCCATCCCATGGGGTGAGTGCTGCAGGCTGGAGGTGCCTGAATTGCTCTGCTGTATCGGGCCGATACCGACAGCTCCTCATAGCCATGCAAGGTAATGTTACCCTGTTTGATATCTCAGCGTGAAAAAAACGTGAAGTTGTTTCAGTGCTGAATCTAACAGAAAGATTTTTCCCTTGTTGTACACACTGCAGCCCTGTTTACACGTTAGGAGGTACCTGCTGGGGCTTGGGTCTCTTTTGTTCTGCTGTGTTTTTCACAACCGTATGATATTGGTGGTTAAAGTTCAATTTGCCATCCACTGAAACTATCAGGCACTTTTCTGAAGAACTGCTCTCCAGCCACTCATTCCCTATCTTGTATTCATATAGTTGACTACTTGACTTTGGTAAAGTATTTTTCACTTGTCTTCAACTACTTTTATTCCAGGCTCGCTCTCTAGTTTATAGATATCGGTTTGAATTCTAACACCATCCTGCTCTGTGTTCGGAGCTCTTTCTGTTGTAGTCACCCTGACAATGTAATAACCATCCTCTCTAATTTCCATCATCCCCATTATTAATGAAGTTACTAAACATTTTACCAGCCATGGGACAGATCTTTACTGAAGTCCTCTTGATAAATCCTTGCAGTTTAATGACAAGCCATTGATAACTATTATTAAAGGACAGCTTTTCAAGTAATTGTGCACTCACTTCAGAGTAGTTTTATCAAGCTGATATTTCCCTAGCTCACAATAATGTTATGCCCCAATAGTAGGGCATAACACATTTTCCCCCAAACATCCTTTCCTTTAATTCAGAAAGCTTATTATCATAAAAACTAAACTAATTGGATTTACTATAATAGATGAAATTCGGCATCATCTAAGGACATTAAATACATCTAAATTTAGGTTTCTATGCACTTCTCTTCTAAATTATCATTATAGTCAATGGACATCCAGTCAGTCAGCCCATGGAGCTATTCAGTGTATGGAGCTTTGAGAGCTGTTTAGCTCACATTAAAAAAGTTATGTACATTTGGTCAAGTTTGCACCCAAAATCCATTGACAGCATTGGTTAAATCTCCATTGCTTGGGCGCCAGATGATAAAAGGACATCCACATGTGTGGATGCTTAAATGCTTATAAATGCTTAAAATAAGGTGTTCTAATCTGCTGTTGAACACTGCATTAGATTTTTTACGAATCCATATTGCTAGCTAGTATTTGCCATTTTCTAAGTGCATCCAAATAGATTGCTTAATTATTTGTTCTTGTATTTTTGCAGAAGTGTTTTAATTTACTCCTCAATGTCCTGTGATCATTTACAGAAGATGAACACTGTGGTTGTGATTCAGTTGTATGAATACAAGCATTTGGTGTTACTAGTGATGTCATAAGGAACGACCCTGAATCTTCAGCAGCCACTCCAACAGAAGATGTAGTGGCGCAATAAGTATCTGTCCTTTGTCATCTTGGACAGTGTATGTGGATGCTTCAGATTCCCTCAATCATCAAAAGTGACACTAGGGACCTGTGTATAGGCTGCTGAATCAAGCCTTTTGAGACGGATTCAACTGTGGAGTCCGGGGCACAATTCATACTATCTTTAAGTCAGTGTCTAAAACAGGCCAAATGAATAACATCATGTATTGGGTTTACATGGCACAGGTTTGGTAACAGGGGAGGCCGCAGGGGCAGCCTCTGTGAGCAGAGCCCAGCAGCTGCCCCATGTCAGATCAGAGCCAGCTCCAGCCGGCTCCAAAAGGGACCCGCCGCTGGCCAGAGCC
>VXAA01003594.1:324139-348987 GCA_013399115.1 Anseranas semipalmata | reverse complement strand
CACGCAGGGTCAGTTCGGGAAGGACGGCATCCCGTGGGAGGGACCCCACGTGGAGCAGGGGCAGAGAGTGACCGTGAAGGAGCGGCGGAGACGCAGCGTTAGGGACTGACCGCAGCCCCCATTCCCCGTTCCCCTGTGCTGCTCGGGGGGAGGAGGTAGAAGAGGGTGGATGGGGGAAGGTGTTTTTAGTTTGCTTGTAGTTTCTCACTGTTCTGATCCGCAAGTGATAGGCAATAAATTGTATTAATCTCCCTATGCTGAGTCTGTTTTGCCTGTGATGGTAATTGGTGGGTGATCTCCCTTTCCTTATCTCAACCCTTGAGCCCTCTTCATCATATATTCTCCCCCTTTCACCATGAGGAGGGGGAGTGAGAGGACGGTTGTGGTGGACTTCAGCTGCCCAGCAGGGTAAAACCACCACAGATTACCAAGGTGGCAATTTCTTTCCACTGACTATTCAGATATAGATACAAACTCTGTAGATGTCTAAAACTAGGTAATGTAAATTTCAGCAGTTTGCTCCTTTTCAGTTTTCTTTAACCTTGGCTGTGTTGTATAAAATGGTCTCAAGCAGTCCCCTTTGATTTCATCAGTAATGAACTTATATAGGTACTCTCCCATTTATTTTTCTTTATTCTGGCTTGAATTCTTACCCTTAGAGTGCAAAGGAGGATTATGTTATCTGGCTGAAACAAAACAACATTAAAAATTTTTGCCTCTGCCACTGCCATTCTCTTCCCCTTAAATAATGAACCCATTGTTTTCCTTTTCCGTTTGCTGTTAATGTGCTTATGAAATGTTTTATTGTCACACATTTTATTGCATGTTCATTTAACTCCATTCTATGCCTGGATTTTTTTTTTTTCCTGATCTTTTCTAATATTTCAGGAACTAATATTTGCTGCAATGGTTGATGCTTGTGAGGGCGATCTAGCGGCTGACCAAATATACATCAGAAGCTGGACTTCAGAGGGTCAGTAGGATATAAAAGTGACAGCTGCTACAGGTTGGCTGGAATGAATGAGTTAGATAATAGAACACAATTTACTGTACTTGCAAATTGATGAAATGTCACAGTCCCGAGCGCTGGGGTCCTCCGGTTCCTGTGGAGCGCCATGGAGAAGTTCTTCATGAAAACTGCTTCTATATTGACATTTGGCAATATAAAAATTCTTCCAAGAAATCAAGAGCAAAATATATTTCAGCTGCTGCTGATAACCATTTTCTTGGAGTCCTAGAACAAGCTGAAGTCTAGCAACGCTATGGCTACCACTGATACCTTTCTAGGAGCTGTAAAGTGTTCAGGAACCACTGTTGCCAAATGGGGGCAGGTAGACACAAATACCAACCTGCATTGGATTGCTGAGAAATAGAAAGACAACTTTCTAAATAATGACTCTCAAACCAGTAATGGCCAACTAAGAATGGCCTAACACATCTTTTGCTTAAAATAAGACCTATAAAAGCTTTCTGTATTTGTAAAAATCTTAGCCATAACCAACACAGAGCAAAACATCTGGTGCTTCAGTTTGACATTATCTACAACTGTAGAGGTTTTCTCCTGAATAATGTAAAAGCGCTCCTTCTAATTAATAACTGCAATTACTCTAAACCTGTCATAAGACTGTAGAGTTTAACTAGACTATAAAGGGACATGTTATAATACTTAAAAATATATTTTATGAGACATTTCATGACAAATTATAACTGTAGGGTTATCATTGTTCCAACTGTGCTTGCAATTACATTATATCAATATTGTGTTTAATTATACACCTGAAAATGCAAATAAACTAAAAGCAGCCAATGAAACTTTGATTCAGATCAAATCAGTAGGACACTAAGGTCTAGAAGTCAAAACAATAAAGAGAAAATAATGAACAAGCAAAGAGACCAATTAATAGCAGTTATCATCATTTTGTTAATTGTAGGTTAGAAGTGCCCTTCCTCTGGACAGCATTCAAAGACATTTTCAAGTCACAGATCCCATCTTCCGCCAGTCAGTTTTACTCTAAATATCAAATTTAGTCACTCTTTTTTAGAAGTTTATATCAGTAAATAAGTACATTTGTCTCTCTTTAGAGATTTCCCTTAAACCAAGAAGTTTTCTAACATAAGAATATTCCATTGATTTGGGAACAAATCTGAATACATCATTAGATGCTAGAAAATGATGTTCCAGTTCTGGGACTATTTACCAATGCAGACAAGTTACAATGATAGTGACAGTTGTTTTATCTTACGTGAGAATCTACCCAAAACAAATGGCTTGACCTGTTGACTTCACATTGGATATATTTCAGAAAACCACCACAAAAACAAACTAACTAACTAACAAACAAACAACATCAAAAACTTATGCTTCCTATCACAAAAGTTAAGGCCAGACTTATACTTATGTGGATATAGAAGATGTCTTGTCTTTTAAAGCAATCCATGCAGTTCAGGATTCTTGGGCTGAGTCATGCAAAAAGATCTTGAGCTGCTCCCACTAAGTGGTACCTTCTCTGCTGTTAAATGAGAGGCTCAGTCTGCAAGACAAACAAGTAGTTTTATTAACATTTACGTCCCTTGAAAGCAAAGTAAAAATAAATCAAAGCACCAGTGGCTTGTATATGTGTTGAGTCCTGAAAGTAAGAGTAGCATGTTTTCCAACAGAAAAACTCATTCCAAAAACATATTATTAATGACAAGCATGTTTTATTAAGAAGGAATTTCCCATGAATGGACTGGAGAAACGCACTTTCTTGATAATTCCCTATACATATTACATGAAAGTTGCAGCAGCAGGAAAGTAATGGGCCTGTGTGAACCTGATGATTAGAAGATATATTCAAATCCCTCCTCGTGCCCTCCAAGGTACATTTCTTATACCCCTCTTGTTCTACATGAGCTAACTGTGCTCCCAGACAGGTGCCTTTTACTGATATTTGTAACTTCACTTGGCTTTCTAACACCGAGGAATAGACAACTGTCTAAGGAAGCTACCATATCTGATCCTCTGCCACTCGATGCCTACCATATCTGTCCTACTGATACACACTGGGTAGGTGAATTCATGATAATTCACAGAGGTCTAACAACAGACATCAGAACAAATCCCGATCCTGACACCTTTCAAGGAAATGCTTCAAGAGTTCTGACTGAAGGAAGACTCGGAGATGACCATCCTTGAATCTTAAGAGCTTCCCTCTCTCATGTACAACGTAGTGATGGCAACAGCGAAAGGGTAAGAACGGAGGCCTTCTTTTTACTGTTTTCTAGGATTAGTCATATACCACAGACCCAAATTCTGAACACAAAAAATTACTTTTGGTGAGTATGGAGTATACTACTCAGATCATGATCAATTCTGAATCAGCAGCAGAGCTAGTACATCTAGCAAGGCAATGCCTAATAGAGATGTGTGCTGTTTACAGAGAAACCACCAAGATTATGCTAAAAAAGCAACGTAAACACATGTGATCAGAGACCAGGAAAATAGTCAGGAAAAATCAGATTTTTTTAAGAAGGGAACTGTAGTATCCTAAAAATGCAAAAATGCAAAAAAGAAAAAAGAAAAAGAAAAAAGAAACAAACAGTGAAAGCACCTTTCCAGTGAAAAAAAGATGAAAGAAGTGAGTGCACAAGGGGAAAGAGAATAGACAAAAGGAAATAAAATTGTATGGATTAAGAGAAAATGATCAGGAAGGAGAAAACAAATAAGAATACACTTTGGGGACAGAAAAAAATCAAATATAAAAAGTCTGCATTTAGACTCATGGCATTGATTTTAACTGCAGCCAGCTGCAGCATTTCTCTGAAAAACTTTCATGATTCAGTGTGGTATGAGAACAGAGTGAAAGATGATAACTTCAAATAGTGAATGTTGATGTCATTTGAGAAAAAACTTTTCTTACTCCTCTGCACAGAATTCAGCCACTGGGCTGTTGCGGTTAAAAAGAAATACTTTCCACTAGACTTTTTTGTATAGTGAATTATAAACACTGAAAGAAGAACTGAAGCCAGTGTCTCTTATGCAAGAGTGTATGATATGTGTTGCCCTACAACTGCTGTTGTGTTTTTAATTTGCTTGGATTGATTTGTCTTTACTTGTTCATCTCCCAGGGTATAAGATTTCTCAAAAAGCTACTGACATCAGCCAGGGGCTAACCAAGAAAGGAGATGCTGTTATCAGTAGGGAAAATAGATTGTGTAAAAAGAGCCTTTTACAAAAAGAGAAAATATTATTGAAAAATATATGACCCCAAAGAGCTTACAGTTATCTTACAAAGGAGTAAATTTAAGGCCTGAAACAACCATATCCAAATCCATGTTGTGGTAGAATTAAGAGATAATCTTTATGAAGTGAGGACTGACAGAAGATCATGGGATTTAGCAAATAATCCAACTTCTGGACCATAGGAGATACTCACAGATTTGAAGAACTCATAGAGAAAAATCTCAAGATGAAGGGTGATAGAAGGTTTTAGCTTCTGCCTGCTTTTTGTGAACACATGAACAGTGTCAAGGGCACTGTTCCCAACACAGTGAAACCTGCCATATGTTAGCACCCCCTAAATGTGCTAAGATATTCACCTCTGGCATGAAACATCTTGGGACAATGGGAAGTGTTATAATATCAACTCATCTTGAGTAAAGAGGATTTTCATTTTACCATCTGCCTATAAATTGCAGTAATGCTTAAGATTTGCGAAGAAGAGGAATAGCAAAGGCATGTATGGACCAGAAACAGCACAGGACCCATGGGGCCCCATGGCTTCAGCCATGTCCTTACTCCATTACAGTCCAGAATCAGCAGGAACAGTCAAAAGGTCATCAAAATAGGCTTTGTGCCATATATAGAGAAGATACTCCTGGAGTGTCTGGACGCAAAGGGAAAGATGTATTTGCATTTAAAGACCAAGATTAATTTCAGGCTGTAGTCCACAGTAACTGGAAATAACTCTTATATCAGAGTTATTGACCTCAGTGTTTAATGCCAGCAGTCACCAATCCCCTAAGAGAGACCACATAATGCATGTCATGTCCAATCTTGAGAAACTTCCTCGTATATCAAAAAAAATTACCAGTGGGGCAAGTTTACAGGTGTCATCCTCCTGAATCTGGCTGGATGCTGGTCAGTGCTCTCCAAATGGAGGTTAGCAAGGGCTGGCTTCTAAGAAAGAACCATATCTCACATGCCCACTTGAGTAAGGCCCTCTCAGAACCTGGCTTTATTTAGCACTGGAAGTCTTCTGCAGCTTTCCTAAATGAAGGCTTACTTGGGACTTCAGCCACCATCCTTGCAAAGTAAAACCCTTCAGAAGTATTTCACGTTAAGACACAGATCGGCTGTTTCAAGGAAACACATTGAAATGGTAGGAGAGGTCCAAGAGCAAAGCTTCACTGATCCACCTGAGCTCAGCTCACCAACTCCTCCACATAGCTCGGCAGTTTGACCCAGCAAACTCTCATCCCAAATGCTTTCTTCAACAACACTCACCCTTCCTTTTCCTGCTTCCCTGTGGTGACGTTCTTGCAACATCTGGATCTGTTCTTAGTTAAGAACAGGAAAAGAGTGGAGGGAAGCTGCTGTTATTAGCCTTACACATCAGTGCCACGGAAGATCACAAAGAGTTTGCCTATATTTTTACATTTTGAGTCTGCATTTTCACTGTTTTCTGTCTCTTCCAGTTCCTGCAGATCCCCCCAGTTGCAAATAGGTTCACAGTAAATTGAGCTTTCCCGTCAGTCACGGAACTTTGAAATATATAAAACTTCTCGAACTCCCAATTTCCATGTAAGCTACAATAATTCTTGCTAAACTTTGTATTTAAAATAACTGTACTGTTTATGTATATTTCCCCGCATTACGTAATAGGAAGAGAGATCTGGTATCTAACACAGGGCTAAGTGTGTTTTTTTTTTTTTTCAGTGAGCTACAATAACTCCATATGCCAAAACATTAAAATAGCTTCAGTTTTTTTTAAGAGAGAATAAGGCATATGCAATTTTCTCCATATGAATTTTTAACCTGCTATCTCCCAAGTTCCCTATAAGCTATGTGAGGATCTAAAACTTACTCTTGTTTCAAACAGAATTTAATTTTAGGCTGATCCCATGATCTTCCTTTCGAGGTTTTATTTCCCTACATTGACATTGGCAATAAGGTAAGGGTTTGCAACATTATTTTTCATAATGAAAGCAAATTAGCATATTCCTAGTTAGCATGTTTGGTTATTAGATTTTGCCCCTTAACCTTATGCTAAAATATGCCACATGCAAAATGCTGCAACTCTTTAGCCAGCAATTCATAACTTAGTTTGCTTAGGTAAACATACTTGCTTACAGTCACAATCACTAGAATTATTTTGGTAATAAAACACAATAGAAAGCCTGCTTATCATTTAATAAGCACCTTCCTCACCCACACCATCCTACGCTTCAAATCTTTTCTCTGACTCTTTGTGGTCCCACCTGCTGAATTCAAACTTCTTGGTTTTCCATTTAAGATTTTGTCCAGTTCCTTCCCCAGATAAATTTTTGCTTCTCAGCTCACCTATATACATTTGCTTGGTATGTGAAGCCAGCTGGGTGACTGAACAGGTTATTAAGAAGAAGCAGTGGGGATGAGAATTGAAGGAAGGGCCAAAACAGAGATTTATTGCCCTAAGTCCAAAAGAGAGGGAGGAGGTGGAGGACAAAGAGGAACAGCAACCTGCTGAGAAAAGTGCAGGCAAACATTTCCCAGAGGAGAGGGTAGCAGTGAGAGGAAGTCGTTTTTCTGAAATAGGCTTTTAGCAGTGGGCTTTACTGCCCTAGATCCCCCGTTAGTGTCTATATTATTTCCTCCTCCTGTGTACATGCCTTCTCCAAGCTGCCCTCCTACACCCTATTCCCCAAGTTGCCATGTTCACCTCATTTTTTTGCAGCAAAATCAGTCCATTCAAAAAAGCAAATGACAAAAAAATATATATTTATAAAATATTATAATGTATCAGGAAAATATTCCCAGACCAAAGCTGAGTCACTATGGCCAGATGCAGCCAGCCTGGCTTCCACCTTGGCTCCTGGGCTTAATTTCCCCTTGGCCAAGTGCCTTTGCAGCTCTGAGTCAGTTAACAAGAAAACACGGGGAGAAGAGATGCACACAGACGGAAGCCCAGCTGAACTTGGACAAGCTGCAGTTTTATTACAGTCTTCCAACTTCTCCACTCTTCTTGGCTTTTCCTTGCCATTTGGTTAGCTTTTTGTTGTGTCATCTCTCCGTACACTTTGGCTCCTCTCTGTTGGCATGAAATGCTCTGCTGCCATAGCTGAAAACGCTGAGCTGGCCTCAGGGGTCTTGCGAAGAATGTTGCTCCATTGCTCCATACAATTTAGCTCAGTGTTATTGCTTGTAAAATAATCCTCTTTTAAATACAACCACCTTACAACCACTTTACTGCCTCCCATGGCAATGAATTCCACATGCTCCTTAAGGACCCTGTACTTTGTTTTATTTACCAGTCATCATATTCTTTGTGTAGTTGTTCTGGAACAGCTAAGCAGGGAGAGAGAGATACTCATTTATTTTAGCATTTTAATATATCTTCCATATTCTTAACCCCTGTAATTAGCTACCTTTTAGCAAAGATAAGGAATTCTATCAAGCTATTCCTAATACTATTTTAAATTAACCAATGGCCCTACAATCATTTAATTAACAAAAGGTTTTCTACAGACTCTCTCATAGTTTTTATAAGTTATGTCAAATATCTTATGTTTATGTAGTTATATTAACTGCATTCACTGATTAAATCATGATTTTGTATTTTACTTTATTAACAGATTTAAATTACTGTCTTATTTTAAATAATCCAAATTTTTCTTTTGAGAATGATACATTTGAATTGGGAGTGAAACTAATAGATGGCCCACTGATCTCTAATAAACGTGGCTTAGTACCTTCCCCATTGTATTTCAGTTGTCTAATGTAAATATGAAAGTAGCGTAATTGATTTTTCTGGGGGATTTGTTCCACTAAGAATTTCACAATAATTTTTTCTACCAGGAAATCCACCTTGACCTACCTTGCCAAGACCCCTGTTGAGACAATTTGAATAAATTACTTTAACAGCTTGAGTTTTCATTAGAAAAAAAAAAAAAGAAAGAAAGAAATAACTTCTAATTTGACAATAAGCATTTACATTTATCTATTTATTTATTTATACTCACATAAAGTCTGAGCTATTCTTCATCCCTCTCATGTTAACACAACTCATTTTTAACAGGAAAAAAAAATAATAATAATAAAAGAGGCTTAGGAGACCCATTAGATATGAAATCTTCCAAAATGCAAACTTCACTGGAACCTGCCATTTTGCATCTTGGCTCTAAGCAACTGGAGCTGTGACCCTCTAGTGAATGAGCACCAGAAATCTCTGCCTTGGCACACGGGCAGGCACCAGACCATGTAGCCGTAATCTACAAGCTGGTCTGAGTATTGGAAGGTGGCAGGCGTAACAGAAGGATGTATGCACACCGGATGGCACCAAGAGGAGGTCGTGATCCTCCTTGCCATGTCAGAAAAACACATCCCAAAATATCAGTTTTTGATAAGTGCTTTGCCAGGGCTCAATCTAGTAACAGATCTTACGTGAGAGAGAGATTCCCCCCCCCCCAAAAAAAAGGATCTAAATTATCGTGTATGAAAAGCAGACTGTTTTCTCTCTTTAAATATATCCATACAATGCATGTAAAACCTCAGACTCCTGACCATTAATCTCCTACTCTTTCCACAGACAAGTTTGCATGTTTGTTCTACTTGAATTCTCAATGCTGTTCAGTGTTGATCTTTTAAAGATTACCTTAGGCTCAATACAAAATCACAGTCCTTTCAGAGGAAGAAAATCATACATCTCTGTACCACACTGTGCAACTTCAATTATAGGAATAACAACAAAAAGCAATAGACAGCTCACAGCCATCCAGAATACATTTTTTTCCTATTAAAAACACATTAAAAATATTAATTCCCTACATTCTCAGTTTGGTTTCCAATGAAAAGTACAGTTGATTGAAATGTTAATGAGGGAAAAAGGAGAAGAGCAAGGAAAAGATGCTAGGCATCTACAAAGACGGTTTTGCAAAGACACAGAAAAAGCTAATTATTAGAATGTCTGTCATCAGACATTATCATGTCTGTCATCTGTTAGTACCAGAAATGCTGTGTGGTGACCTCCTCATGTATACTAGAAACTGCTCACTTGCCTGTAAAGAACTCATTTTGATTTCACAAAGATGGGTAAACTGCTTTGAGGATTTCTCTCTATTTTTTTTTTTCTTCTTGAATTCTTCAACATTAAAAAATAGGCTTTTTGGTAGTTATTTATTTTAAAACATCACTGATTATAGTTTTTAGGGATTCTCTGCTAATGTAAAATGTAAATACAAGTCACACAGTCACTCTGACTTTCTTACCACTGGAATTTTGTACCTGGCTAGACTGTTTTTGGTACTAACATGGCACTAACAGGGCTTTTCTTCATTGCTCTATTTGCAGGGCTGGAGACCTGATAATGATACAGCTAATTGTCCTAGTGACAGCCTAACCCAGCAGCAAACCCTGCCATTTCCTGTTAATTCACCTCCTCCTTCTCCAGACATCGATAAAAGCGTTCATCTTTGCTGGCAATGCAGACATACAAAGAGCCAGCTTTTTTTTTGTGTATGTGTGTGTGTGTGATTTCAGTGGGAAATACAGCAACAGGGGCCTTAACTGTGTTTACGAGGGTAATGGTCTATAGGCTAGCAGTGTAATTTAGCAGAAGACAAAGTTAAATGTAGCAAGTATGCAATTACTGAATGGCAGCTTTATTCAAATTCTTCAGAAGGACGGTTGGAAGTGTTATTATTTGAAAACAAAATGAAAGATTATGTGCCTACTATTTGCCTTTGCTAAGATGGAATAAAGAGTTTAAACAGAAGTATAAGCAAATCAAATTGATCTAACATATCTGGAAAAAAAAAAGTTATCGTTAATTTGACTAGTATGATATCATTTGGAAAAAAAAACTCCACCCTTAGTAATAAATCTTAGATGTGAGATATTTCCTGTATTGTGTCAAAGAATTAACATTTTCTTGGAAAGCTTAATCTTGCAAAGATGCATTTGTGTGGTTCATGTCTTTTGACTTAGACAGCAAACATCATAAGAAGAAAATCTTCATCCAAGGACACCACTAAAATCAGCCAAGAAACTCTTGTTCACTTCAAATTGTTGGATCAAAACCTAGACTATAAGGGTTCTATATGGTTATGTGATAGAGTTGCATTCCAGTTTGTATTCAGTAGTATGATTTATCTATCAAATTTAATAGTGAGTAATGGCCACTTCTGCAGTCTCCTGGGATCCTATGCTATTGACTTAGTCAGCAGGGAGGTGTGAAGCTGATAATAGCAGAGGTTTCAAGTCTTAGCTCTACACTGGACATGGACATACAGCTTCTTTTTTTTCCAAAAGCTTCCCTGTAAGGGGTTCATGCTGTTAACAGCCACCTCTGGGACAGAGCACAACCAAAGCTCCCCTCCATCAGCCTGTGCCACCACAACACAGGGGAAGACATAGCGTGAGGTGTTTGTCCAGGTGCAACTTTAGAAAAGCTTTAAACAGCTTAGAGGTAATGAAAGATGGAACTTTGAAACATATAAATTCATCTAAAAATAAGAAAATGTGCAAACGTGAGAAAAAGGCAAAAGAAAGCTGATTTGTACATGGCTAGCGTTAAGTAAAGCTAATGTTAAGCCTCATTTGAGGGATTTATTAATTTGTTTGTTTGCTTGCATTGTATCTTTCATGTCAGCTAATCATATCCTCATGTTTGCAGAGGCCGAATTTCTTATAATTAGTGGAAAATATAACAGCTTTATATAAAAGAAGCTTGCAATAAAAGCTTTTTGACACTTCTACAGAGGTTACAATCCTGATAACTTTATATGGAAACAATCTAAGCGAGGCAAAAGAAAAAAAAAAAAAGAAAAGAAGAAAAACTGAAAACTTTTTGTCTTGGTACTTAGATGACTTTCTATGGCTTTTCATGTACCATGATTTTATGGCCTTCTTCCAACTGTTTCTGCATACACTTTAAGTATTGCAAATGCTGAACATATGTAGGTCAAAATCATTCTTTTCAATCATATTTCATTTCTATATGCAATGACTGTATATTAAAGTAACAGAAAAGAAGTATCTGAGGACCATACAAACAAGGCTGCACTTGGCCCTGTGGGAGAGCCCTGCGTACATCATCCTTACAGGAGAGCGGTGTATCCTTTAGAAACTGTGAGCAACTTATTTTGGGACAGACTTTAAAACACCGAAAGGTGCACAGGGGTGTGGTGTTTAAACCTGTATTGTTGTATATATATCCGGTCTTTATTCTTACAGGGTCTCAGTTTCCTATTTGCAAAGGAGAAATATTGCAAATCTTACAAACATAATTTGAATGTTAATTAAGGTCAGTTCTGAGAGGATATCATAATGGATGTGTAACAATCCATGCAGACAGACTTGTAAATTAGAGGTATTACACGCCTTGTAGGAGGTGTTTATCACTTTTCAAGAGCAGGGCTGTGGTGTCTTTTTCTTTCCCTGCTTTTCCCTCACACAAATAGCCTCTGAAAGCCCCCAGCCACTCCCTCCCTTCTCCCTTCAGGCTGTTCAAATCTATCTTGGAGCAGTGCTCAGGCATCTGGCTAAATGTGGAAAATTATTTCCTCCAGCGGAAGCCTATCCCAATGTGGGGACGACATGCCTTGTCATCGCACGGGCAGGACAGGAATGACAATCCCACTGGTACAATGGAGATGCTGAATCCATGACTTACCACAGCCTCTGCCCCGAGCACCACTGAGGCAGAATTTACTCCAAATGACTAAGGTGGGGTATGTCATACTCCATAACTCCAGACACTTTGCCATGTAAAGTTATTGCTAATGGTCTCCTAGGGACACAGTGTTTGACATAGCTTTCTAGCAACGTGGAGTTAGAGCTGATTGATAAGCTATGTCCAACGCATTTGTTTTTCCTTTAGAAATGGCCTTTCAAAAGAAAATTAGATGCTGGAGTTTCTGCATCTCTTTCCTGCAGCGTTTGCTTTCAAAATCATTACCAAAAATATAATGTTTTTTAACACAAGGGATGTCCAGGGCAAGCAACAAATTTTGTGGGGTAGTTATATAAAAATTTCAACTTAAAAATGTTACAAAGGAACACACACACGCACACGCACACACATACACACAAAATATGGAAGGCCAGTGTGAAGCCCTGTGCTTAAAACAATCCACCCTTTAAAATGTGGAATGTTTTCCACCTGGAAGATAAGTGTACTTGGCCTTTTTGTAACAAGGCCATTTCTCCTTTCCATCAGTGAAAATAGCACTAATTATATTTTCTTGCTTTTCACAGTAACTAAACTCTATGAATAGATGTATGAAAATAGACAACTATAACAGACAAATGGAGAAGTCACACTCAAAACCCCATTCACTCCACTAATTGTAGATGATTATTATAAAAATGTGTTGGTGCTTACTGTGACCTGCAAATGGGAAAATAGTGAATCAATCAAGATAGCAATTATGTTCTGAATGCCCTTAATAACCAGACTAAGATGGGCATTCAGCAGATAATTAACTTAAAACATACAAATTTATGTTGTTTTTAGATGGATCCCACAGCAGCTTTCCACCCTATAGATGATTACCCTTGTTGTAAGCATCTCCCAAGCATTTCTCCAGTAATGCAATGCCATCCCACAGAAGTATGAAGTCAGTGAAGAGAACAGATTTTCCAGACACGTCCCCAAAGCAAAGAAGTTAGTATTGGCTTGCTTGTTGGAGCATGTCCTCTTCCTATAAGCCAAACAAGAAGTAACTACCTGTGAACAGGCATTCGCCCTTCACAATAGAGAACAAGCAGTTGTACAAAATGACCGGTAATGACTGAGACAATGCCCAGAGCCTTCGTCCTCCTTATAATCCTTGTGAAGATCCTAAAATGAAATTTAAACCTGACCTCATCAGTGAAATACTGAATTGATTGTTGCCAAAATTTTGCCACTAACCACCAAAATTGTTCTTCAATCAATGAAACAGTCTGTTCTGCAAAATAGTGCTGACTACTGTGGATCTGTACTTTCTAGTGAACTTCGCCCCTTTTCACAAGTTGATTTTAAATTGGAAAAGGTTTACATTGTCATACACATCTTCCTTTTTTTTTTTTTTTTTTTTTTTATTCTTCTTTTCATTTATTACTCTTAGGTTGTCATTGAAGAACTGTATTCAACTATATTGTGTTAAGTTGTGGTTAGGCTCTCCCACCTCGCTTCTCATTTTTATTTCCTTTAAATACTTTCATCTGTTCATGTCCTTCCTTTGCTTTCAAAAAGTTATGGAAAAAAAAAACACAGGAAAAAAAACACTGTAAATTGGTTAATTTACCTTTCCAAAAGTTGATGGAATTCTGAAAAGTTAGATATTGTCAGTTACTGTTTTATTTCTCTCTTCACTGCATATCTTCACTGTTAGTTTAAAAAAAAAAAAAAGATATTCAACAGCACAAAGAAAACAGAAAATCAAAACAAAACAAAACTGTACAAATGTTACAGATGAACATCTCAAAAATGGCAGGCATGGTTCATATGAATAGAGTCAATATGAAAAGGAAAGAAAGTACTTTAAAAACATTTCCCAAAAAAATGCTTTAAAAAATGAGCAAATGTTATCATTTTTTTCATAAAATTATTTACATGCCATTTTTCAAATTATTGAAATTGAATAACTGAATAATTTATGTTTTATGTCACAAGAAACAGAATTAAAAATGACCCAGCAGTCATGAGGCAAACACAGTTACTTTATTATGGGTAAATAGGTAAATAGCAGATACAAAAATATAGCTATGCACATGTAAATGATTTATTTTGTTCACTTTGCACTTGTTTTTTTTTGTTTGTTTGTTTTGGTTACACACATAGCATACATAGAAATAAGCTAAGTTTTTAAAAGTATCCTCTCTTTAACAACATAAGGAGTTTACCCTGAAACTCACCTATGTGTAGGTTGAACAAACGACAGCATTCCTTCTGCAGTGTGCAGCTAAGAGCTCTGGCGGGTTCTCTGGCCAACAAGATGGGGCCATGTCCCATCATGTCTCATTCAGATGGGAATCCTACAATATCCAAATTCCAGTGTTTACAACTTTCAGGTCTTTGTGGACCAAGAGACCCAGAGTACTAAAAGAAAGCAGTGAGACAGCTTTTCTTTTTTTGGTGTAATTCAAAACTGCATTAAAAAAAAAAAAAAACCACTTTAAAACTTCTCCAGAATGTGAGAATGATGTGTCAGGACTTCAGGAAAGCAAGTTAAGCTTTTTGAGTCAATTTGGGGCTCCACAGCAAGAGTCAATGTGCTGCTGGAGCTGTCACCTACATAAGACATGAAGCTGAGATCATGGTTTCTTGCAGCTATTGAAGACTCCTGAGCTTGTTTTCCAAAAGTGAAAATGAGAACGTCAGTTTTTTATAATGCCCGAGTAAAACAACACCATTCTGGTCCAGTATACATCTGAAGCATCTAAAGTGATTATCACGGTAAGCAAAATAAGAAATCGTGATTCTGTATTAAAAATAAGATGGCTGAGGTCTTGTATCTTAACAGCAGCAGGAAGAAGATTAAAGCAGGGTAAATGTAGCTAAGTGGTTTCTTTGAGTGCTGGCAGTCATGTGTACATTTGTCTTTCTGCAGCCAACACACACAGTTTAAACAATCCTCTGCCACTTCTACTCTTGCATATAGGGCAGTCTGATCTGCACATAAGGGGTGGTTTCTTCATGGAATAAGCATGATTTTGCAGTAGATTTTTTTAAGGTATATATCTAAAACTGCTTACAGGCACCAGGTGAGAAACTCCACAGAAAAAAACTCAATTAAGATCGATTTCAATTAGTTACCTTGGAGTTAGACTTTTAGAAAGTAAGAGACACACACACAAAAATGTTTTGTATTTAAATAGTGCAGTCAATGTATTTATGAACCTCAGCTCTTTTTATTTGTTTAAGTCATCATTAACATTTTGAGAAAAAAGATTTAGACTAAGAATTATTGCTCTTAAAATGAATCATTATTTTGGATTACGGCATGCTCTGAAGGACCGTCAAGTACATGACAATTGTGAGTGGTGAGCTAAATCCTGTATTTAACCCTTTAGTAATAATTTACTGTAGCTGTAATAGTGTAAGACCAGTGGCAGCGTAAGTGTTGTATACCAATGTAATATCTTCTGTTAGACCAGATAATACTAAGACAGGCTTTCTGGTACACCTCTGAGAACTGATGATGTGAACATTTAATTAACTCCTGATAGTCAGTGTAATTTACACAGTTACATTGGCTGCAGCATCTGCATTGCCTGTTTTACAGCTTATTTTGAGGATTTCTTTCCAATAATGGCAGTGGCCAGAATAACCATTGTGCAATACATTACACTACAATGTCTATTTGAAAGAGTTTGTTGTAATTTAATCTGTGGACAATCTATTTCAGATTATAGTTTTCTTTTTCTTTCTTTTGTGTGTGTGTGTGTGTGTGTGCTTGTTTTTGATTTTGATTTTTTCTTTCTTAGTCACTTGCTGAATTCTGTGAAGGCAGCAATTATTGCAGAATAAAGTAATTTCTATTCTAAAATACAGCGCCCGTGAAAAAAAGGTATTCTGAAGTAACTCCTGAAGAATAATTCATTCCATTAGAGTTATCCCAGTATATTTCATTGCATAGACAAATCCAGAGACAGCAGCAATGAGTTCCAAATATTGTACCAGAATGTGGTAAATATATTATATAGCGTTTCTGGTTTTATATTTTTTACATTTATTTTAAAAATGAAACATAAGACTAGGTAGTTGTCCTGGGATCGCTTCCCTTGGGCTAACAACTTCTTATTAAATATTTCATGATATTTCACAAGAGTTAGTGTTAATGCCAATGTTTTGGCCAAATTCCAATTCATGTAATTATATTCTGCTTCTGTAAATTCCTCCTGAAGTTTCAATTTTATGCCATCCATTTTTCTTCACTACTTTAAAGTACTGGGCTTTGCTTCTATGTACTGTTATACAGCCAATGTTACTTGTCCTGGATACTAGTACTGGGTGAGGTGGTTTTAATAAATACAATCTGTCCCAAAATAGTAGTGTAGAGGTTAACTATTAGACTGCTACTTTAAAGTCACCAGATGAAAGATGCAATTGTAGTTCAAAACATTATCAGTTAGAATCCATCATACCTTTTCTACTTAATCACGGCCTATACAATTATATTTCTTTCTTGGTAAAATATATCTCTTTCTTACTTTATATAATATAAAGTATATTTCTTTCTTGCCTAAAATATTCCCAAAAATATGACAGCAATAAGGTAGGGAAAGAAAAGGGCCAATATCAACCAGAATTCAACAGCTTTTCTTGCAGAAACATTTTAATGTAGAATCAGAACTGCTGTCAGCCATGCTGGTGATTGTAGATTGCATTATGGCTGACTCTTTTGCCGTTTCCTAAGGATTTCTGGACAAATACCTACAAGAAAAGAGAATCTTCCCCGTGGATATTGGAATCTTCAAAACTGAAAAGTTAGATTCTTTCATCACAAACTGAGACGTGTTTCTGTTTCACCTGAGAAAGAAGAAAAGGACTGGCTTGAGCTTTTGTAAATCACAATGTTTTTCTGCAGAGCTGGACAAGAGTTTCATCAATAGATAATTTCAGATTAGTTTAGCAGCTTCCAAATTAGTCTTCCAAATCTATTTCATCATCCTTTCCCTGGCATTTTTTTTTTTTTTTCTGTATTGATCTATGTAGTAGCTGCAAAAGAACTTTGGAACAGGGTTTCTGGGTTTAAACCTACACCTCAAAAAACTATCAGTGGCACAATATGTCATCTCTGATGGTCGCCTCAATGGAATATAAGGACCAAAGGTGAAATTTTATCTCTTATAAAATACTAGATATTTAGTTATCATTTAATTCTGGTTTTGATGCATGGGCCCTCTTTGCACAACATTGAATTTTACCTTTAACTGAGAGAGAGACTAAATGACTCCTTAGAGAGCCTTTGCAGAGCATAGTTTACATGAGCTAGCCAGAGAGGGAGGAAACATGCACTCTGGTGATCAGCACCGTATCTCTTCTGGAAAGAAGATGTCAGTCACCAAATCTGTCAAGATGGCATCTTCCTCAAACACAAAATCCATTAGCAAAAATAAGTTCCAGCCAGCAAATAATGACTTCTGTGGGGGATAGAGTCAGGAGAATTACAACTGTAACTTGTGTTTTCTCTTGTTTTTATCTCTTGTCTATCCTATCCAAGGGCAAGTAAACAGCATCCTCAGGGAGTGATCAGCTGCTAGCGAGTGTTGCGTTAGCAAGGTGGGACCAAGCGAATTACCTCTGTGGTGTTTTCCATTCCAGCAACAGCAGAACAGAAGCCCTGAATTCATTCCCTGCCTTTAGTCTCCCTTCGGTTAGTACACGAGCAAAGCTGCGACAAGGAGAAGATTTTAATTCAAGATTAGGAATTTCATACATTAACATAATGGTTCTTCAATTTGCTGCTCAAAACACGAGTAAATAGAGAACTGAGGGAAAAACACACCTTTAAATTAGGTCTCAAGAGGAAGAAAAATTTAATCCCTGCACATTGTAAATAAAGAAGTCTATTCCATCCATTTTATTTGCTAAACAAAGAGAATGATAGCACACACTTCATACACAGCTGACTGAGAGACATCATGACTGACTCTTGAGAGCAAATGCATTTGATGAGTGATAAGATTTTCTCCTTAACTGTGGTACTGTTGAGCTTCATGAACTTGGCAATAGTATCCTTGAGGTTTGTTTAGGGCTGGGGGCAATTACAGCATCACACACACACACACACACACACACACACACACACACCCTTATTAAAAAAGAAGTTTGCATGGACTGTGCAGATAGCAACCAGGATGTCTGCACTAACCCGGGTCATTTTCTAGTTACAGCTCAAAAGCAGACAGAGAATTGAAGAGAATTTGAACTGCACTTCAGAGCAATGTGATATGAAACCTGCTGCTTTTACTCTGTGAGTTTTCTCCAAGCCAAAGGATGAGAAAATTGCAACAAATCCAGGCAGTTTACCTGTTGCGGCTCAAATATCATTATCCCTGAACATCCACACTGCAATCCTGATTGCTTTTTTTTTGTTTCCTTTTTATGTTTGTGCCTTCCTGTTCCTCTTTTTTTTTTTTTTTCTTTTCCCCTCAATTTTTCATCATTGCTTTTAATTTCCTGGCTTCATCATGACTCTTTCTGACAAACCTTCTGTTCCTGCAAGGTGCACAAACATGCATATGCAAGGACTGAGCAAAGAAGAGGCAACTGGCTGTCAGAAGTATGCTAATTGCTCTACTTAATGTATGCACTATCTGTTTTCACATTAAAAACAGAGTGCCAATCATTTAAATGCAGGTAATCAGTAGGATTGCGAGAAAAAATAAAGAAAACATCTGGCAAGGTAGTCCATTGATTTTTTATTATTATTTTTATTGAGTATTTTTCAAAACAAGATGAAGGAAGGCAATCCCTTCATGGTCACAAGCTTAGGAAAATATAAATTATAAAATTTGATCACAAAATCCACGTGAAGAAAAGATTAAACACTTGAACACAACAACTTTATTCTGGGCTTGCAACCTTTTCCTTTTCCTGGCTGCTGGTCCCATTCAGCTAAAACAACTATGTCAAACCTATACATCAGCACCAGCAGTTCTGGGGCTGGGTTTCCCCCCACCCTCAGTGAACAAATGGCAATGAGTTTGCCACCTCTCCCTGCTGGGAAAAAAGAGACGCTGGCTTACCATGTTTTGAATCAACGGTGAATTGCTTACTGCAGCTCTGTTAATTATTCTGCTCACATTTATGGACTTAACAAATAAGAAAAGAATGCAATTTTCTTGACAAACAAATCTGAATAGGATCAGCTACTGATGCTGTCTCTCTCTCGTTTCACTCTCTCTCTCTGTATGTATATATGTATGCATGTTTATATCTAAATAATTGCATGGCCTGAAGAAGGTTTCTTAAATACACAGCTAAAAGCTTGAAAGACATAAATGGATATCAGTCAGAACTTTTTCTCCAGGAAGTTTACTTTGATGAGGAAGCTTGACAGCTACTTTCAAAAAATGAATCTTTAAAAAGAATTATATAAAGGAAAAGAAGTCTTCCTTTTAGGGAAGGCAGCACAAACATTTAAGTATTTTCTTCAAGGGTTTGTAATTGCACATTTTAATTATAACCTATTTCTACTTACATCTACTGAATAATTTCTCAAACTCTCTAAAATAGACTTTCTTCTTTGCAGATTTAATGTATTTAGGTATATTAGGGTTACATTTATCTAGAACTGCAGGAGGCAGGAGAGAGGGACAGGAGAATTTTGGAGAGGAAGAAGTACTAAAATAAGCCCTTTAAAATCAAATACTAAGCATGACTATATCTTGATCCAGACTATATCTTGATCCAGACTCCTCATCCTTAAATTTCATTTACATCCACTCTTCCAAGACAATCACACAGTAAGATAAGATCTTTTTATTCACACTGTAGAACAATTGACATAACAAACCATAATGGGAAATGCTAAAAATAGCTACTGGCCAAAAATGTAACTTTTTTTTTTCCCTCTTGTCTTGCTAGTATATGCCCTTTTCAATTACTTGATTATTTCTGCTTGTTTCATTGTTGTTTTTAAACAACACTGCTATCAAAATGTTTTCATGCTTTCAAAATGCCTTCCTTTACATATATGTGTGTACAAAAACACACGTATATATTGTAAATAAAATTGTGCTTGTATCTCGTTATCTTCATCATATCTCTACGATAATAAATATTCATACAGGAAGAGAATAATGCAGTGACAAAAACAAAACAAGAAGATCCTATAGTACTCAATCTGAAGGGCTATTTTGCTCGTTAAAAAAAAAAAAAAAGAGGTAAGATTAAAACAAATATTACCATTATGATAGCTTCTTTTTATCTGCAAATGCCAGCACTGGGCTTAGTCTCTATAGGGTATTTCGGGTTCTTACAGGTTTTGTGTAAACCTGATGTGGAAGAGGGGGTGTGCAATGGCATTTAACAGAAAGAGCATCCTAAATATGCAGCTGCCTAAAGAATCAGGGTGGGACTCAACTGTCAGTATGTATGAGAAAA
Organism: Anseranas semipalmata; assembly: GCA_013399115.1. Taxonomy (NCBI): domain Eukaryota; kingdom Metazoa; phylum Chordata; class Aves; order Anseriformes; family Anseranatidae; genus Anseranas; species Anseranas semipalmata. The sequence continues at coordinate 328,711 of VXAA01003594.1, read as the reverse complement.
ATTTCATATATGGCCAAAGCCATAACTCTGTTTGGCCATAGAATGAAAATGAGTGGGACTTTATGCTATGATATGGGAAAATCTGGTACTTTCTATCAGCGCTGTGGAGTAAGATTTCCCTGCTCCATTGCAATCATACCAGCATTTTGGAAGGAGACCAAAGACAAATTATCTGGAAAGGGTGTAAAGGTCTAAAGAGTTTGTTAAAGCTTCATAGATCCAATGCATGCCATTGCAGAGCCATCGTTCTGGAATTACTGACTAAGCACTGTCATCCATAATGAATCTGTTGTTTTAATACCCTATTGAGAGACACAGCCTAACCTCTCTGCCCATCGAAAGACGGTGAGAAAACACAGATTTGAGCACAGCTCAGTGTGAGTTCTCTGAGGCCTTAGCCACTTCCAAAGGGCCATGGCGTTGACCTCTGCTTCTCCTGGCTCTGCCAGCTCAAGGTGCACCCCATGCTGCCCGCTCACGGCTGCAGCACTTAACAAGAGCCAGCCAAGCCAGTTTCCAGACCCAAACGAACACAGCTGGCAATTTGGAAGGTGACTGTTATGGCCAGTACAAGAACAGAAAAGCATCCAGCAGGTTTGGGGATGTGCTGAAGTGGCTTTCCTCTGATTTATGCAGCATGCATCTTTAGCTGCCCTTCCTCTGACAGATGAGCACTTTTAAAACCAAACAAACACTCAGTGTGTCCAAGTATGTCATCGAATGACCTCCTGCTACCATTATTGATGAGTTACACCTGTTTGCCAACAAATACACTCCTTATCACTGTCATGTGAGTAATCAGGTAAATGCTTGAGTAAACAAGTCTGCCCAGAGGCTGGCCCTGGCAGCTATCTCAACCGGATGCAGATGAAGACCATCTACAACTAACCTGGAGGGAAGGCTCTCCAGAGGCTTAAAGTGGCAGAGTTCATCACTGGTGGTTTTCCCACATTTCCAAAGGGCTAGTGTGATGACTAAACTAAATTTTGAAATTGAACTTTACAGGTCACAGTTATCTGTAAGTCAGATGTTGTCACGGGACAAAATAAGAGGAATTTCCTCCCTTGATATTCAAGGATACCAGAGCATTGCTGTCCCTATGACTAGCTGGGGCAGGCAAACTGTCTCAGAGGTCATCGTGAGGCCAATGCAAGAAGATGTACACCAACCAGACCTCCCTTCTTGACAGACCTTACATTAAGGGTCTTCTTTGCCCAGGGATCCCCTGGGTTGCCCTCAAGCCTGGTCTGTGAGTGCCCTGTGCTGGCAGAGCTGACGTCAAAGCAAAGATAAATTAGCCCTTCTCTCTTCATAGGAAGAGGCTATGACATCTGATATTTATACACTGGTGAGAGTACCTGAGAAACAAGAGTTTAACAGCTCTCAGTGGACTCCCCAGAAACTCTTTGACCGGAAGCTGCATTATTTGGTAAATGAGTATCTCTAGGTAGGGTCAAAACCAGGGAGCTAAATAATACCTTTATGTGGCTGGTGAGTGTTTATCATGGATGCATAGAATAAAGAAAGCTCTTGAGGGCCCAGCTGAGCAAAGAGAGGAGTCAGGATTTGGAAGGAATCCAAAGAAACAACACTCAGAAAGAGGATGGGCAAGGAAAAGGATGGAGACGGTGAGTACATGGACTGCTTCCCCACCCACCCCAAAGCACATCAAGAACACACAAAGGAGCAATCTCTGTCGTCACAGGCACTTTGTGCAGTCTTTTTCCAAATATTCCCAGAGGAAGTATGGCTCTGCCCTGCCCCTGCTCTTAGCCCCTGTCTAAATAGCACCATTTAACATAGGATAAGCAGAGTCAAGGTTGCTCTTTATTTTTTTTTTCTTTCTCTCTCTCTTTGCAAATTATTGCTGAGTTCACTACTGAAATTGATAGAGCGAAGTGTTTGTTTTGCTTACCTGCTCAAAGAACAGGTAAAATATTATCTGAAGTTCATGCCACAAATATATTTTGTTCTTATCTTTAGTAAACATTTAGTAACAGTGAAGCTCTCATTATCAACAAGAGCTGTGTACCTAAATCCTTTCCCTCCCACCCCGATGTCTTTTACTCCAGAGCTGATAAAACGCTTTCAATTACAGAGCTCTACTCACAAGAAGACATATACCTGTGAAAAACCTGTGTGTTAATTTTGTGGCGGAGACACTGCACATTACATTGCATTAGAGGGCTCATAATAAATATTGGTATGAATGATTGACATACCAGCATGAGGACAGCTTAAAGGCTAGTATGCATTATTGCAGCATCTGCTGGTGCTGCTATAAATAAATGTTTCTAAACAATTCCATATTCTGTACCCCTAATTTCAGGAATTTATAACCTGGGTGTAAAAATTCCCTCTAATTTTGGATATAACTTTGGATATAAATGCCTTTACTGAGAATACACATAGATATATATTTAAAATCTCTATTTGTAAATCCATAGCTTTCTATCTGTCTATTTATCTATCAAAAAGACATCAGCCTTATTGTCCTCAGAAACTTCTTCTAAAATTAGAGAAAAACCTCTTGATTTTCTAACTAATGTTTTTAATAGGAAAATTCAGTACTGGAGATTTGTTTATATATTAAGCAATTTTGTCATATTTTTAAAAACAAAATGAAACAAAGCAGTTTCTCATGTCTGAAAACCAGAGACTACTTGGTACTTTCCTTTGTCACAAGTGAAAATAAGCTTGTCCACTCTGTTTCAGTGTTGACATTGGAAATGATCTGCACAGCATAAAATTGGGTATTATCCTCCTCGCAAGAGAGGCTCAGGAGTGTAATTATTCTCTACATTTAGAGATTTGATGCTACAATGTATGAAAATTCAAACCCAAACACTGTTATTAAAAGGGACATACTTGAATCTCTGCATTTGTGTATTATTTGTGCTCTTCTAAATTAGTCCAAGCACCTATCATAAGGGACACAACCACTTTCTCTCTCCATTGATGGCACAGAAAGCTGAGGAGGCCTGGGAGCCCTGGACAGTGGCTGTGCTGAACGCTCCATCACACCCCCTAGCACAGCACTAACAACACCTGCGGCAGGTATTCATAGGACGTGATTGGATCAAGACACAATATCTGCTCAAATTTCAGATCAGAAAGACCTTAGTCATTGTGTGGATTGCAGTAAGATCTCCTGAGGACAGCACACATCGGTGGAGATCTCCAGAGATGGTAGCTACCATTCCCACTGCAGTCTGGCCTCTGTTGTCTCTTTTTCCATTTGTCCTTAAGCTTCTGCTCCTCCTTGAGCTCCTGCTTATGGAAATGAATTTTTACCATTGAGTTTTTGTACCCTCTCTTACTGCTGCCCTGTCAGCCTACTATCTACGCCTGTGCAGTAAATTCAATTTCATAAAATGGAAAAAAAAAAAAAAAAGAGAGAAAGAAAAAAGAAGACATATTAAAATGTCATTTAATGGCAGTTTTATTTGCTAAATATGGCAAAGAATGCAATGGAACCCGACATAGCGTGGAACATGCTTCCGTAGGCTGATTGACCTGACCCTCAGGACCAGAGTAACAGCAAAGATAGGCAGGTATNTCTTTTATACACAGATGTTCAACTGCAGTTTTGGTCATGCAGTCAACGAACATTAAATATGATCAGTTGTATCCTGGAGACTCCAAACAGCGCACTATTCAGTCAGGAATGTCATACAAGCAAAAAAAATATATATAACAAATACTAAAAATGTTGTAGATAAGGGGAATGTCTCTGGGCTGAATCACAAATTCCTCAAAAAGTTNAAAAAAAAAAACAAAACATCAAAATTGGCTTGTTTCAGACAAACTATATGACACTTCCCTGTTTGGATTTTTGTGACTATTTTAGGTGACGTGTTTTTAACAAATCAATTATTCAGGACTGTTATTTAGTGTAAAATATACCTGACTTCATGCAACCTTTTAATAAATAGCATGCTAAACAGGAAAACATTTGCAGTAAAAAATAAGAAAATAAGATAAGCTTACTAATTCTCTTTAGACTGTCAANCTTTTTTTTTTTTTCTGGTTCAGAAAATAATGTTGCTTGACCAATTCTATTTCTCATGTTTATTTTTCAAAGTTTTGAAGAACTTTTCAAGACACTTACTTTCCTTTATCTCTAGCAATTTCTATCCCTATTGTAAGCTTATGATATCCTAGATAAAACGTACAGAAACAAAACAAAAACAAAAACAAAACAGTATTTCACTCAAAANAAAAAAAAAAAAAGAATGCAGTTTTGCTACTAGAATTAGAAGTATGCTTCAGGTCCCATGTGGAAGGAAATACCTGTGACCCAGCAGGATGTGGAGGGTCAGGCGCTCTGATTGCAGATAAGGCTGAGCCAGCCAGTGCACGGTGCATAAGGTCAAAAGAGAGAGGCGTGCTTAGCCCTGCACACTGCTTTAAAGGGCTGCCTGTCAAGGTGTTGATATAAATAGTCCCTCGCTTTTCACACGCACTGGCTCCATATCCTGTGTCCATTCTGCACTGTTGCTGGGGGTACCAGAATGAAGGATTTTGTGGGAGGGGGAAATATGGGAAGTGAAACACTTTCTATTAAAGAAT
>VXAA01003594.1:311093-323966 GCA_013399115.1 Anseranas semipalmata | reverse complement strand
ATATATATATATATATATATATCTTCTGTGTCTTTTATACACAGATGTTCAACTGCAGTTTTGGTCATGCAGTCAACGAACATTAAATATGATCAGTTGTATCCTGGAGACTCCAAACAGCGCACTATTCAGTCAGGAATGTCATACAAGCAAAAAAAATATATATAACAAATACTAAAAATGTTGTAGATAAGGGGAATGTCTCTGGGCTGAATCACAAATTCCTCAAAAAGTTACATTTATCCTTTTTTTTTTTTTCTGGTTCAGAAAATAATGTTGCTTGACCAATTCTATTTCTCATGTTTATTTTTCAAAGTTTTGAAGAACTTTTCAAGACACTTACTTTCCTTTATCTCTAGCAATTTCTATCCCTATTGTAAGCTTATGATATCCTAGATAAAACGTACAGAAACAAAACAAAAACAAAAACAAAACAGTATTTCACTCAAAATCATTCTATTTTCCTGGGGAAAAAAAAAAAAATCTATACAGACACTGAGCACAGATCACATCCGTTGTATTCAGACTACATTCCTTCTTACATTAAACTGTCCTACCTTATCCCTCTTCCTACCAGGGGAAGGCTCATGCAGGAGAGATCTCTACAAATGTGTTTTTATATAAGATGGAAAATTTAGGGGGGCTGATAATGAACTGCAGCCTTTTTTCAGTGGGGGTTATGATGGCTCTCAATTTCATAAGCAAAGAGATACAGGGTCTATCAAATATTTATTCCTGCTCTTTCCTATGTGCTGTTCGTCTTCTAAGAAACAAACCTGTTAGAGTATTTGGTCCAATGATCATGAATTTTGTATTAGAGTTCTCGGTTTGTAGCTTTAATGCTCAAACAGTTATTATTAATGTATTTTTCCTTAACTAACCAATTGGAGAAATATTTTCCATCTAATTTAGAAAACATGTGATTTCTATCACAGCCTCAGAAATATTCTTTTGAGAAACGGGGCTGTTTTCCCAGCATCAGAGGTAAGGAAAACCCATGGTTCAGCAGCTACAGAAACAATTTTAGGCTGGATAGCATTCCCACTGATAGGCAGTTTTGCTTTGCAAAAAAGAAATTCCTTTGTATATGCTTATAGATACTCAACACATGACCAGGAAATGAGCAGGGAAAAAAAGGGAAGGAAATTCAGAGTAAGGGTTGAAGGTCCCTATTCATCAAGCAGAGTAAAGTTGCTACAGCCCCAGGTGAATATTATTGCAAGAGAGCTAATGAAAGTGTCCCTGCCTCTGTCATCTCTCTTTACTGCTGCATCCCTGTCCTTGTGCGATTGCTTCTCACCGCATAAGCAAGCTCTAGCCCAAGCAGATGAGCCTGGGTGCCAAACACTCTCATCTTGTACCATCTTTCTGAATCCAAGTGAATGGGGACATGAATTATTAAGTCACTTGGCTTGAGATGGTGGCAATGGGAGACTGAGTCTGAACAAATCACTCCATCCTTCTGCTTTGCTCGGGTTGCTGGTTGCTCCCTCTGGTTATTCTCCAGGAGCCTGGGTATGAGAGAGAACCAGAGCTCAGCAAATAAGTTAGCAGTCTGCACAGACTCTACAATAGTCTGAATTTGGTGCCTGGTCATTTGGCTACCAGAGTTAATGTTATTGCACTGTGAAAAAAAAAAAAAAAAAGGCTGTGAAAATGTATGACTATTGATTTGGTAAAGGAAAGTGAATGTATCGGTTAAATACATACTCTGGTATGCATACTTTTGGGATGACAGTCATTATTTATCCATTAGACATTTATGGCTTCTTCAGAAATTTTATCATTGTATAAATTCATTCTTGGGCACCTTATAAAAGTATAGTTTTGACAGCGCAATAGTCCATAAAGAAAACACAGTTTCAAGAACTGGACTAGAGATTTTGTGGTTTGCCATCTTAATGTAGCACCACTCAAAAATACCAGAACCAGCTTTTGAGACATTGAATGGTCTTTCATGATATGAAACCAGAAACCAGGCCTTCTTCTTCCTTCCTGAAAGCACGCGTTAAAAGTGGATCGTTAATTTGATATCAGGTTAATCCAACTGCTTCCGCTCCATATATACTTTTGGTGAATTTGAAAGCCTTTCTAAAACATCCTTAACAGAAAATGCATGGTGAAAGTTAGGCTTCCAGTGCACAGAATTTCAGCTGTGCAATTTTTCCCATCAAAGCACCACAAGAGATAATGTATTAATCTCTTGCCAAATTCCTATTTTCAAATCAAAGCTGTTTATGTTTTTAGTTATTTAGTTGCATGAGAGCAGAGAATGTCTTTTATTGCTTTTTAATATATTTCATACCTGTTTCAGATAAAAAGCAGATTGGGCCAAATGTTCAGCAAATTAGAGGAAAAACATTGGTTTTCTTGTTGTTTACAAGGTGAAGTTTAAACCTGTGAAAATATTTTAAGATAAAAACACTGCCATTCACCCATATCTACTAAATACTCCAAGCAGACTGCTGCAATGAGATGGCTACATACTGTATTGAAAAACATATTAATAAATCCAGCTGTAAATAGTGATGGTGACTGTAAGAGATAACCAGGAATCTTATGCATTAGCACAATAATTGCTATTAAAAGGAGCTGCGGCTCTAAAGATTTACCACTGTACTTCCAATTTGTAGGCAGAATCTGTAACAAAATAATAATAAACTGAACTGAAAATCCACACCCGTGTTCATACTTAAATAATGCTGTACTAATTAGGTTTGTCACAAAAAGCTAATTCTGTGGAAAAGCTGTTTAGTGTTTACAAAAAAATATTACTAAGAAAACTTAACCTTGTAGCATTCTAGTCACCATGAATCATTGAGTTCTACGAGAAACAAATATTGGATATTTATAGGAAATTCTTGTACTTCTTCCTTAATGCTCTAATGTGAAATTGCTACTAGTAAGATCCTATTAAGCTTGTCTGAAATGTAATTGATGCCAGCAAATAAAATAAAATAAAATAAAATAAAATAAAAATTGTAAGTTTTTAGGTACATGTAGTTGTTGTGTTAGGGCCTTTCAATTTTATTTATTTATTTTTTTTGCTTATGCTCCATTTACAAAGGGGCAAATGATTGAATTCGCTTCACTGAATTGAACTTATACAGCTTCCTGCTGGGTTCTGGGGAGCATTTATGGAACACCACCTGGAGGGCAGCTGCTCTTTTCTCCTAGCCCTGAATATCATTAAATTTCAACAGCAACAAGACACACTGTAGAAAATTTTGTTTTAAGGCTGCACTCTTCTGTGCTGTTGTTGTCAAGAGTGGAGAGAAGGGGGGTGCCATTTCTGGAAGGAGATAGCAATAGTTTTCATTCCTTGTCTGCAAGTGCCCATGAGCAGGAAAAGCAGGGTGACTGGAAGTATAAAAAGAACACTTAAAAAAAAAAAAAAGAGAGAAGAAGAAAAAAGAAAGGAAAGAAAGAAAGAAAGAAAGAAAGAAAGAAAGAAAGAAAGAAAGAAAGAAAGAAAGAAAGAAAGAAAGAAAGAAAGAAAGAAAGAAAGAAAGAAAGAAAGAAAGAAAGAAAGAAAGAAAAAGAAAGAAAGAAAGAAAGGAAAGATATGCATTTCAAAACACCACATTGTCTAAACGTAAGCACCTATGGCTTGTGCTGAAGCACTCACAATTTAACTTCATATTTACGCTGCAGAATGTCTTTATTTAAAAAAGGAGAGCAATTGCTAACCTTATCTTGCACATGTGGCTGACATTGGAGCTGCCCTAAGAACTCATTTTCTTGTAACTATTTGCTTAAGCATTTCACTAACAGATGAAACCTGAAGAGAACATTGCAGTGAAATGCTGTGAAACACTGCTTCATGCCTATGCCTTCCAAAAGGGGCAAGTAACTGTGGCTTAGGCCCTTTCTGGGTTTTACACATTCTGAACCATATTTTTGTTTTGTTTTCATTACAGTTAAAAAACCTTTCATACTAAGAGCAGAGGTCAGATGGGATCAAGTTATGGCAGTTTACCTCTATTGCTGTGCTTTAATTTTTTTCCCCTCCATTTTCCTGCCTGTAAGTGACAATTCCAAAATGAAGCAAGGACTGCATCCCAGTAGGAATTCCAGCGTATGGCCCAGCCATTTGTATGCTTCTCCTATTCCCTGAAGTCCACATAAGTCATCTTGCTGATACTAACAGGAAGCTGGCACAGTGATCAGAAATAACAATCTATATACAGTAAATGTTATCAATGTGATTTCTTTGCTTAGTGGCTTGTTGTAAAAAGTCTATATTAACTCCTATTTCTGCACAGTTCAGTTTCTGCATTTCCCTCCTTCCCTCTATGTTGTATCTTTTCTCCTTACCCTCTTTCCCGTTTGCATCGGAGGACCCAATTGTCCTCCCCTTCCTCCTTAGTTCACCATTAAAATTCCTAATAGCAACACTAGTGTGGTCTCCGAAAAGAGCTGGAGAGCTGAACAACTGGTTACAGATTAATATTGTTGTGTAATATGAACGATTGACATTTCCTTCCAAAGCAAAATCCAGAAACATGTGATATGGTCAAAATCATAATGATACTGGAAAACCATGATTTTCAAACAACAGTGAGAAATTACTGTTCCAAACAGAAAAATCTCAATAAAGAAAATCTGAATAAACTTTAAATTCCTATTTCTGGTTGATTTAATTTACAGGTACTCTTTCAAAATTCACAGTGACTGCAAGTATCTGGACCCTGGGAAGAATGAAGGACCCCTGGCCTGGACTAAAGCATCACTGTGCTGGGTGTTACCCAAACTCTGAACAAGACAAAGGCACTAGGTCATAGATAAATATATTGGGCTCCCAAGAGAGATAACAAAACGGTGACTTTACCTGAATTGGACTAGGTGGTTTAACAGTACAAAACAGTACAAGTTTTTGCTGCATGACCACTGGAAGTGGCTAATACTAAAGTTTCTTACAGGAAGAAAATTTCATATTTGAAACAATCTTAACCCTTGAGTATTACTCTAAGGACCTGATCAGGATCAATGCTGGCAAATCAGCTGTGACCACTGAGATTGTACTGAGTAAGGGCTGCAGGACCTTCTGTTAATTCAGAAGCACAGATTTAAATACAAAATTATTATTATCATTAGTATTTGTCTTGGGGGAACCAATATTGGCCATTCTGAAAGCCAGGGCAGGGGGTGGGTAAGAGAGAGGCAGGACATGAGGATGCTAAACTGCTCTGTGAAAGCAAACTATTTTTCAGGATTGAGCCCACATTTTCTAAGTTCAGTGCTCAGGAAAACTAGAAAGGCTTTTTCTATATTACAAGAAAACTCATACTTAGTGAAGCCATTGAGTCTGTCTATATTTCTTCTGCCACAGCAGTCTTGCTGCAAATGAAAACCTGCATCCAATGAACACCAAATAATGGATTTTCAAACTAGCACTGAGATGGAAAAGATCTTTCTGGGTAAGACTGGTGTCTAGATAAAATGTAAATTCAATCACTCTGTGAAGTGATTCTGAATAATCAAAAATGCATACAGTCACTGAAATACGTTACCAGAATAACACAGAAATGGAACATGACAATATTTTTTTTTCTGCTTGAGGATAGAAATAGATGGTTCTCCCAAATAATAATTGTGTTTCAAGAGAAAACTGTTCACATAAAAAAAAAAAAAAAAGCTTCTATTTAATCTATTTCGCTACTTGGGTTGTCTCCAATTCTGATCTTTACCCTGGCCCAAAATGGGAACAATTGCATTGTAAGAACCGTCTTTTCAAACATGACTTCTCTGTGTACATATTCATTTAGACTCAAGGCTGTGTGGTGAAGAGTCCACAGGACTGTAATCAGGAGGATTGTATGACTGTTCCTGTTCCGACAGGCTCATTGTGTAGCCTTAGATAAATTATCTTGCCACCGGGTCAGATCTTCCACTCCGGCTTTGGTTCGTTTACGCCTAAATTGCCAAATTAAGAACTTGGAGAGAAGTCTGAATTTGTGTATAGCGGCTCAGCTGTACCCTTTCTTCTCTTGCTGTTTGGGAAGCGAAGAAGAAAAAAGATGTGAAGGTGTGTAGAAGGGGCTGAGCACACCTCTATGACTCTTATTCACACGAGGCATGATTCCTTATAGTGAATCTACCCTGCAAGGTGAGGAATACACTGGACTAGGTTTGTACCTGAATGGAGGCTTCGGGCATATTCCAAGGATTTGGGGCAAGTCTATGATAAAAGATTGGTTTCCTCCATACACTACTCAACCAGCAGCACAGATATTCCTCTAAGTAGCACAGCCAGTGGGATAAATCAGATCCTCCCAGCTAAAGCAGAAAACAGAAATGGGAAAGTTGTTTCTAGCTCCCTGTACCACCCTTTTCTGACCAGTACCGATGGTGCAGGGAGAACCCCAAAACTACAGCTCCCTTCTCTAAATTGCTGATAACAATTTCTTACCTCAGACTCTGTCTTGTTGTGAGATATACACTGCTGTGCAAATTGCAATTAATTATTAATTTCTGGTTTATTATTGATTGAGCATTTTGTCAAACAAACTATATGATAAGCTGTAATAAACATTCGCTGCTCTGACTTACAATTCCTAGTGCGGCAAAACTGAAAAATAAGATGAAGTCTCAGCTGACTTACAAAGATCATTAGTAACCATGTCTTGTATGCAAGAACTGGATTCGGGCCATGCTGACACAAGACAATCAGTTTTCTATACTTGCAGGATGCTGTAATGAAATGCCTGATTTGATGAAGTTAGAGGCGTTATGATATTTTCATCATTGTGTAATAAAGCATCAGGAAACCTTCAAGCCTCTAATGTTATTGAACATGTTGGTAGCATTAATACAAACGGTGTACAGTTTGTAACGTAAGAGAAGGCTAGGGGAAAGAGAAGGAAGAAGGACAGACAGATTGGGCTTTTGGTTTAAGGTGAACAGTCTTTTCCAAATTAATATGTTCATCACCATTATAAAATGATTGGTACAGTCAGGGTTTTGCATACACCTGGGACTTCCCGGTGCATTTCAGAAATAGGAAACAGCAGATGGAATCAGGAAATGTTTCTCATTTTTACTACAAAGCAAAGGTTGTTAGAGGAATGGTATCCTGTGTTGTTTTTTGTTGTTGTTGTTGGTTTTACAGTTTCCTATTTTTGGTGAATATTTAGTGAGTTTGCTGGATATTCTTTTAGGAACCAAAAGAACACAAGGTAATTTTCATAAGAATTAGTAACGTGCTTTTATATGCATGCACATTTACAGTTATATAGCAGCATTTATTTTAAGGCTATTATCCAAATTTACAACAAATTAATAAAAATGGAAAATTAAAACCAGTATCAACCAAAGTGTTGCTTTCCCAGAGTCCCAGTCACACTCAGCATATTTAATCCATTCCTGTGAATTCAGCAGGGCTTTGTGTAGGAATAAAACAAACAACATTTCTATGTGCCTTCATTGTTTAGCTACTGTAGAATTTCTTGTGACTGCTGATATTATTTATTACTAGGAGGCCTGTTTGTTTGTTTTCCATTTGGAAAAAAAAAATAAGCAATGAAACATTTGTTAAATTTATTTCGTTTTGAAACAATGGTAATAGAAAGATTTACATGGGCATAACAAAACAAGGACATAAAGAGCTTTATAAAGAACTTCATATAACCTTTTTTTTTTTTTTTCCTAAATATATACAACCAATAGGAATATTATGTGGTTTGCTTCTTTGTTCAGCAATGAAGCTCTAATTTCCCTTTCCACTGTACAGCTGTTGCACTGCTTTTGCTCAGATTTTGCCAGCGCAAGTCCAGGCTCAGGATTGCCAGCAGGAAAAGTCTGCCTGGAGGGAGAAGTCTGGGCAGCCCAAGAAGCCCAAATCCCAAGCTTTTCCAAGCGGAGCTCTGCCAAGAGCAGGCAGACGTAGCTCCTACAGGAACACAGCCAGGGCACCTGGAGGATGCATCCACACATCACCCCCAGTGCTCTCACAGCTCACAGATTAAAAGCACTGCTAAAGCAAACCTTGGCCTTGTTCCCTGGTGGGTGACTCCTGGCTGATCTGATAGGAGAGGTCGCGTTATGGCCATGCCCTTAAGTATCTTCAATTATGTGATCCGGGAGTGACATGGGACAAGGTGGCATTTAGGGCGAGGCCTTTCTTAGCAAAACTCCTGAAGAATTTTGCAGAATCCTGTTCACTGCGTGAGTCCTGTAAATGACAACTTTTTCATGCACATGTTGCAAAGTGACTTCTCTCTTGCTCAATAGTAGTATATGCAAAGGGCAACTGATCAGCAGATCCTGATCAGGTGAGCACATGGGACATGAGACTTGGTAAGCGTTTTCTTTGCAGGTTACGTTGCTGCTTCCTGCAAGGCATTGGAGCCAAAGAAAACACCTTGGTTCTATTTGATAAGTTCAAATGTTATTTGGTTGTAAGTGGTGGTGAGGACAGTACAGCTGCTCCACTCTCCTTCAGTAGGGAGGAAAAGGTAAATGACAAATCTGCGTGTATGTGTGTCTTTTCAACTGTGAACACACTTTATACCTCTCACAGGTATATTGGTGTGGTGTACAAAGCTATACCAATGTTACACATTTTTGTTGTGTCCTTGCTAAATTTTCACATTCTAAGAAGCCTGCTGGATTGAATAAACTTTTTTTTTCCCCACTAAAAATAATAAGCAAAAACAATGCAATAACTATGATTCTCAGTCAAGACTTGATAAAGAGAAGCTTTAAGCACATAGCATAAATTAAGTATGTAATATAACAAATCCTGTGTGACTCATAAGTAGTTTCCACCTAAGCAGGTTAACTTGTGCACATATGAGTGTGAAATATTATACAGTGAAACCTGTGTGCCCTATGAGACTACCCTAGGGTAATGACAAATACTTTACAACATCAAATTACCCATATTAAGCAAACTGGCTCTGCAATTTAAGCAGAGATGGTCTATAATTGGTTCAAGGTACAACACTTTTTCCTAAGAGACCTGCTAAAACACTATGGATTTCAATGTCTATAGGCCAACAATATACATTTATAGCATTATGAATAAACTCTGTCACTTTGAATTGTTTTGAATATTGTGGAAGATTTCCTATCAAGCAAAAAAAAAAAAAAAAAGAAAGAAAGAAAAAAAAACCAACTAGCTAACAAAACAAAAACAAACAAAAAACCCAACCTTGTTAAAAAGAATTGCTTTCTTTTTAATTTAATGTAACTGTCTATTCAGTATTTCATTAATTTTTCAGTAGAATCAGGTAAGCAGTTCTGTTTAAACAAACTTAGTAATTTCTGATACCAAATAACTGTAATCTAATCTCTTATGGGATTCTCTTCATTTTTTTTCAAGTACAATTTTCAGACACTTTTAATAAGAGACATCTCTTCTAAATTGTTCTCCTGCCCTAAAAAGTGATTTGGTAAAAATGGCACTGGGGGCTCCAGATTCATTATCACACTGATTTTCCTACCCAATGAGCTCAGTTTGCAAGTAAATTTCTAACTGCCAGCTGCACAAACTCAGCCTGAGTCCTGGATCCCTTCCATCTCATGCATCACCACCAGTAATAAATATCCTGTATGCCAGAATATGCCCTCCATGGCATCTGTGCAGTCCCAGTGCCATCCGTGAATTTGCACAGGTGTTGCTGGGGGCAGACGTTCAAATCAATAGGGTTACACACAAGTGGCTGAGGAAACGATCTGTCAAACAGAACTGCTAGTACTGCAATGATCTGTGGGATGGAAGGGACCCAGTCTGACTTACAGAGCCTGGGAGAGGTTTTAGTCTCACAGCTAGGAAGAAAATAAATATTTTGTCTTGCAAACAAAAATTCTAAAAGAGTTGCAATGAATGTGGAACATCCCAACACTATTTTTGTGCCATGTCTTAGAGCCCAAATGGTTTTGCAGCATATATAATGCCCACAGAACACNTTTTTTCATAGCTAGCACTTTGCAATTAGGATGACATTATGAAAAATGGTAACTGATATATCTGGGTATCTTAAAATATCTCCTTGTCTAAGATCAAAGGGCTGTGAAGAAATGGCCCGTCCATAATGCCCCATAGAAACAGCACTGTTTTCCAACATTGTTTTAGGGGCGATTGGAGAACAACAATCCACTTTAGGGTGCTAGACTCTGACACCCTAAGTCAATACCAGCCCTACACCTTACACACAACACACCCAGTGAGAATATGATTGCTAACTGCTCGATTTGTAACTCCCGGATTGTTTCAGTTTACAGACAATGCACACAGTCTCTGCCTTTGCTGACCATGTTTTAAAAACAGTGGTCAAACTCTGTTTTTAGAGCTACCTACAAGCAGCGAGCAGTTCAAGGGCAGGTCTCCGGTCAGATTTCTGTTACGTGACCAGGAGCAGACTTGCATGTCGGCTGGTAAGTTGAATCCTCAGCTCTGGAAGGAAGTGAGGAAGGACGAGCAGTTCCTGCTCACACTGACAGCTTCTCTAAGCTCCAGCTGGATCCCTGTGGCTCTGTGCTGGCCTGCCAGGGAACCACCCCAGCACCATCCTAGCTTCTGATGCAGGTTCTTTTGGCAAAATAAAGATTTCGGCACATAAAATCAAAGTTACGTATGTCTGGATACCTTAGCCTATATTTAGTTTCAAATTTGATGTAAATTGAGTTTATCTGGATTTTGACTAGACTAGTTCAGTAATCTTAAATGATTGCTCCATTTCAGTTAAATGAGTACACCTCACCTCTCATTCTGAAATTTGGTTGTTACACATGGCAGTTCTGGGTGCCTACATACTTTCATTTTCAAAGCAAAAGTTTTGTGGATACTGCAGTCCTGTGCAGTTTCTACTCCAAGAGCATGAGGGTAGCTAGCGTACAGTAGCCGAAAGGACAGGAGAGGATGCCATCTTTCTAGTGATGACAAGGAAACTGACTTTTTCACATGAATTATCAGCTCAAGTTAAAAACTCTTGCAAAAGTAAGATCCACCAACTCATAAAAAGCACAGCTGATACATCTTTTCACTATTTTACCCTGTGCTAGCTAATGGGATGTAAGACCACAGCTTATTTTTTCCTCATGAATACAAGACTCAAGCAGCTTAAGGAACTTACATTTATTCCAGAAAAGATCCCTAAGAAATGCGCTTGTGATCTAACCTCAGGTGCGACTCCTCCCTCCGGTCACAATTCATCATATGTTTCCCATTAAGGCAAAACTCTCTTGACACTGTAATTCTCTCTTCTTCCTACAGTTTGTGATTCCATCCACTTCCCACACCTTGCAGAAGGTGTGTAACTCCAGTTTTTCACATGTTCTCCATGCAAAGACATCTTGGATTCTCCAGACAAAAAATCTACAGCACAATTCAAAATGGGCATGAAATAAATAACAGAAAGTAAACTGCACTCAGTACTAATTGTCTTCAGATCTAGCACAGAAAAAAATCTTGGCTTTTCCATTTACCATTCTTGTTTTGGTAGTCAAAATCTTGCAGGAACAGCATAAAGTCCATCACCCGTGTCTTAGAAGCATGGATCACTTCACTTTTTCAAGCACTGATGGGGCAGACGTAAGCATGTAAGGCCACATTCAGGGGGCCTATACTCCTGCATGATGCATTTTCTTCCGGCTATCTTCATGCCTTTGGAGGCATCTTGCCAGCTTGTAGACTGAGAGACCTCGGTGCTTTTACTGGCATTATATACTCACACTGTTCTGCACCTGGGATAACACATCTAACCGAAATGGAGCACTAGGGAGTCCAGTGGACTCCTGGACACAGATTTTTAAGAATAGTCTCCATCCAAGGGGCAGGCATTAAGCTCTGTAGAGCATCCTGTTTTACCTGTTTTCTCCCACTTTCTGGGGTAGGCCAGCCTTCTATTGACCTAGATAATGGAAAGATGATTATTCATTTGAATTTCAAAAGAATGAATAGTGGGCTGTTAGCTCCGACTGCTCCACTCTAATAGGAATATACACGCGCACGCACATACGATTATTGAACTGCTTTTAGAACTGTAAATCATTTCATTTTAACAGTAATATCTACTTATTCGTGTACATGTTTTAATCAGATTTCTAAAATCCTCAAGATAATGTTTTCTTGAGTGTGGCTATTATTTATCAGTCTGTTTTCAGCTTCATTATCTTCCTGGTACTATCCTTCAAAATAAAACAAAAACCAATAAGAACAAAACATTAACAAGCATGAGAAAACAGTAATGCTGTTTATATTTAAAAGATCACTTTGAGGAAAAGTTGAAATGCTGCCAAGACACTTCAGAAAATGAGATATACTAGAAAAAATAGAAAAATGGGATTTATGGAAGTTATGTGATGCACATAGAATTAACATTCTTCTTCACAGGGATACAAATGATGAAAAAGAAACATCCCAGATAAAGTCTGCTGTAATGACATTGTAAAGGAGATGGGACTGCCCTGGCTTCAATCCACTCTGAAGCTTTATTAAAAATGATCTCTCCTGATCTTAATGAGTTAAATGTCAGACTCCATCACCCTGGGGTATGGAGACCTATGCATCAAAATGTCTTATCAATATTGACTATATGGTTTCCATAGGAATTGACTGAAAATGTTCTAAAATAGTTCACAACTCTTGGAAAATGCTGATGTGACAAAATAGCAGCACTGTATGAAAATACATGTTTTTATTCTTTTAATAAGAAAATAAGGAAACATTCCACTTTCATCGGCTTGAATTTTACACAATTATATGGCATAATGAAATCTCCCCTAAAAGTTGGGACAACCAACAACAAATTAAAACCTTTTGGTGTGTTTCGTTTTGCAAAACTACACCAAAGACTCCTTTTATTTCTATCTGGATTTAAAAGGCACGTGAAAATCTCAATTTCCCACAGGAGGATTTTTTTTTTTTTT
>VXAA01003594.1:248385-296349 GCA_013399115.1 Anseranas semipalmata | reverse complement strand
TTTTTTTTTTTTTAAATGTGTTAAGGATATGAGATGAAACAAAAGCTAGAAAAGTATAGGGGAAGATTCAAGTTTTAGACTTATTTGGGTTATACCAGCATTAAAACAAAACGATACACCTGCAGTACACCAGATCTCACATCTTTTCTGATGTTTATGGTTTCTTGCTCCATGCAAGTTCCTCTGATGTTATTCACTGAATAAATGCTATCTAACTTTGAACAGAAGTATGATAATCTGAACCACAGACTGCTGTGGCTAGCAGGAAAAACAGATCAGGATAAGCTTTGCTTGGGGAAAAAGGAGAAAATCAAAGTTAAAGTAGCAGAGAAAGGCAAGACAGACAAGTTGCCTACAAAGAGTTGTCCACTGAACTCTCTCTTTTAGCACCTAAAATTATAAGAGGGCTGCCACAACAGGATAATTTCCAAAATACTCCCAACACTGGGATGCTGGGAAGCTGCCTGTCTGCTAGTCAATCAGGATCAGTCGTAGCCAATGGTATTTCTGAGAAATGGACGTGCCCAGAGCACAAACCAGCAAGATGTGTTGTGGCTGCCTGGTGTCTTCCCCAGCTTCCTGTGGGGCAGGTGGCAACCTCAGTCTCCACCGGTCTCTTGTGGTGAGAGATCTGTCCCCAAAGGGAGAACATGATATCTCTGGAAGTTAAAATTTGGTTCCGCGAGGAACAAGGACGGGGATATGCAGTTCAACGTCCACACTGGTATTCACAGATGACTCCTCTCCTAAACCACTGGAGGTGTTTGTAGGGCTGCATGACTCCATGCTGCACTTTTGGAGAATGAGACTTTGAGCCTGAGGGCTATTTCTCCTGCCTGACACCAGTATTTTCCTTATTCACTATTTCAAGAGAGAACTTAGTTATGAAAGCTGATGAAAAATGTGTGACATATTTTCTTTGGATGCAGCTTGATAGAGCTCTGTTTGATTGTCTGTTATCAGTTAGCCAGCAATAAAGTTAGAGAAGCAGCAGATTTCTTCCATTGTATACCAGAGTAAAGAATTCAATTAATGTAAAAATACCTCTTTCCAGTCACACCCAGAAAGTCACTTTGTATGAAACTGGAGACAATATCTATCGAATAACGACCTGATATTGAATGAAGATTCCCACTACTGTAGGATTAGTAGGCTTAACCATTAGCAAGTTTCACAAAATGCTAATAAAATATTTATTTGGCTATTACTTTTCTTGACCTATTAGTTGAGTTCACTAATGGATTCAGGCTTCCCAGACAGAAACTTATACATTTATTTGAAGCTTAGCTAGCTATTTTCCTCAGTGATGATACATGCATTTTTCTGTCACATATATTTTTACTTTATAAAACTAGAAACATATATATGTATATATAAAATTATGGATATTTAAGAGGAAAAACAGTAATCAATTTTAACTCAAATAATTTCAGTATTTTTTTTTAATAATTTAATATTAAAAAAAAAAAAAAAAGATTTACGAGATGTTCACCAGTTCATCCAACAACCATTTGTTCTGGATATTGTGTTAAAAATCAGAAACTACTTACTGTGCACCTCATATTAGGATACTGTCTAGTCAAACCCACACTCACCAAGTAATTCCCTGATTGTTTCTCTCTGAAATTCTCCTTTAAGAACCTTTTAATAGATCTGGATTCTGAGATTCTCTTCTCTGTACAAATCAGTGTCATTCACTTTAATGGCATTCTTGCATGTAATAGAACTGGGATGTTGGAGCTGGTTATATATCAAGGAGGATTTTTGATAAAAGATTCACAGAGTTCAGAATCCTTGTCATTTGTGGGAAACAGAAGACCTTGAGGTGCCAGGTATAAAGATATCATTATAAAATATATTTTCAATTTAACTCATATGGACTGTGTTTTAAAGAAGACACTTAATTCCAGCTACGCTTGAGGTCCTGTATCTTACATTTGCAGAAAGAAAGCATTTTTAAAAGTTTGACTCCAACAAACATTTTGCCAAGCTTTGAAAAAGAGGGAATATCTGGTAAGGACTGGCAGGGTGGCAATGAAATAAGGAATATTTCCTCCAAAAGAAATTGTATTTTACTTCTGCTAATGACTAGGTACCAATTCCCAGCTCATGGAAGTTAGCAGGGGCTGGAAGTTCTCCTTGCCTCACAAGAGATTCTTGTAACCTGCTCAGCTGTGAGGTTAGCATGTGGGATGGATTTCCCAGTGCACCATAGGAAAAGAGATCGCCTCTAAAATCCAGAAATATATTTGAATTGCTTTTTGTCCTCCTCCTTGCTGGTAACTTTGCAACGTGATTGAAAGATTTGTGTATTTCACATATGTAATAAATAGAATCAAAAGTAAATACAGTAACATTAAAAATGTAACTCCTGACCTCTTACTGAGAAAAACAGACATATTAACAACCCTCCCTCTTCCCCTTTTTTCCTTTGGGAAAGTGGGAGCAGAAGAAACTGTGTGGTTCTGTGTTTGTTTGCCTTCTCCAGTCCTTTTGCTACTAGTTTTACTTTGTGCTATTGCCATTTAGCCTTGGATTGATTAATGTCTCCAAAAATAAGTGTTATCCATCAGACATGTAAAGTACTATGGGGATATGTTGCAAACAAGGCTTAAGTGAATGACACAAGCAGAATAGTTTTGTCTGCTATCTGAAATATCAGTAATAGAGGAAACAAACTTGAACAAGCAACTGTATTTTTCCTCTCTTTTTCTATAAATATATATTTTTGAATAGATGTCTCAGTGACAGCTGAAACAAATATGTATTCAGACTACATGCACTACTCAAGAGAAATGAGAAATAGTAGAACGTGAGACACATTGCTGCCTTTTTCCCAGGGGTGCAGCATGTGTAATACATGAGAAAGATGACATCATTCACAGAGGGGACTGGATTCACAGACATTCTATAAATAAATCATTCAGCAAAATGAAGAACCAGCAGAATGGACAAGACAGAGTCATATCCTTAAACATGCATTATTTACCCAATAATCTGGATCACCTCCTAAATCTTTCCTATTTCACAGGTAAATGCAATAAGCATTGTCATCTGAAAAACAAAGAAAAAAAAGTATTGATATTTCCTCCTTTGGATTTACAGATAACGTTGTACAGAAAAAAGCTAAATAAATCCACCTCTATACTGTCACTTTCATATTCCATTTTTATAGGAGTATACATGACTATATGCATATATATATATATAATTTTTTTTTTTTATTTTTCCAAATGCAGCATAGAAATACTTCCCCAGTCCCTGAGAGTGTGGAATGACCTGTGGGCAGTTGGGACTTGGTGCACAGAGGCTGAATGTGGCTGAGCTCCAGCAATTCAAGCGGGAGGTTCTTCTCCAAGGCCACCTCTGTTGGGTCCCTAGGCCACAGGGCGAGCTTTGGAAAACTGGCCTTCCCATGAACCTTGTGAACACTCTCCTGAGGCTGGTCTCAAACATCATTTTGGGATTTAGATGCCTGCATCTCTTGGACTTTCCAGATTTAGGGCTGAATTCAGACTACCTCAGTCCCTGCTGAGGAAGCCGTAGGTCTCAGGTGACTTGGCTGTACCTAATCATTGCAGCAGATGAAAATCCCATGCTGGGACGGGAGGTTCCTGCAGCACCCACACGGGGACCATGCAACATGCTTAGCTTCAGCCTAGGGAAAGCAAGAGTCTGGGATTTCTGGTAATTCAGAATCACAGAGGTTCAAGAGGTAAATCAACCAAGTAACTGTTTAACACAAAGTTACATCATCCATACAGTTCCTTTCTAGCAAGATCACTTTTCTGAGGAGTGAGTGATCTGTCTCCTGTGCCTTCCTCAGGTCACATCTCTTGAGCACAGCCCCTGTACTCAGGAACAGGACAGATTCTGCTCTGTGCTGGGCCATCACCACCAAGTATGAGATCCATGGGGGCTAGCGAAGAAAAATATGTGCTGCAATATTTACTGTCTTATGGTTATTTGCATAAATCATGGCAGCATCAAAGGAACGTGTCTTCCTCTTGGGGCAGAGGGCGATGAGATTCCTGTTTAAATTTAGTGCCTGTGGAAGTGCGTTCACAGCCGAGGCCTCTGAGAATGCTCTGTCTCCTTCACTGCTATTTACAGCGTCTGACCGAGTGCCAGAGGCTGCAGGCTGGTAAATGTAAAGATAAATTTGGATATGCTCTTTTCTGAATTGGGACCTTATAGACTGCTTTCCAGTTGGTCCACAGACCCTGGTTATAGTGCAGGCTAAAGTTATCAAGCAAATACAGGAATAATGAAATAAGTGGAAATCGTTTGCTTTTTTTTTTTTTTTTAACTTTATTGTTCACTGTGATGCAATTTTCTTTATGTACCTTCAGATCTGACTTTTCATCCTTTCTTTGCTCTTTCTTTTCACCCCTCAGCTTTCCCCCTTTAAAGCCACATATTAAAAATGATGACCTCTATTCTCCCTCTTCCTTAGTTTTTCATTTCTCTCTCTCTCTCTCTCTCTCTCTCTCTCTCTCTCTCTCTCTCTTTTTTTTTGTGACCCTGTAAATTTAAAAACCTCCTTAGCTCTGGAAAAGTATAAAGGAACAGAAAAATGAAACTCTGTCTCTCTGCTACATTTTAAAATCTTTTTCACCTTTTTGAAAAGTTATAGAGTGACAAAGTTACTGAGTTTCATTTTACTTTTTTTTTCTCTCTTTACTTTTTCCAAAGTTTAGGAAGTTTTGAAAAGTTACAGAGAGTCAGAAGGAAAGAGGAAAATGAAAAAATATCCCAGACCCCTTTCGTTCATTTGTTCACCCAAGGAACAAGATGAAACATATAAAACAAAATAAAATAAAACAGGAAAAAGAGGAAAACAATTAAACTTTTAAAAAGTATCTGAACAAATAAAGGCATAATAAAAGTATAAAAGTTTTATTTTAAGAACAAGTAGTTTTTTTCACTATAAAAATATTTAAATGAGAATATTTGTCAAGCTTTAACTGGCCTCTGTGGTGTTAGGCAATGCTCACACAGAAATACAAATATGATCTCTCCTGCAAATAAATACTATCTCGATTTGATTCCTCTCATCTAGCTTCTTGTAAATGACCCTAACTCCACTTATAAATTACCAGTTTTGTTTTTAGACAGGAAAAGATAGGAAAACTAAGCAGAAGGACATGTTTGAGGCAGACTTGCATAGAAACTTAAAAATAATGAGAAAAACATGAATCTGACATATAAGATGACTGGACGGTAAAGAAGGAAATTAAAAAAAAAAGGAAAATCATAGTAAAAAATCTGGAGAATAACATTTTTTAAAGACAAGATGAAATACATGACTGACAACAAGGGCAAGAATGCAAGAGTCAGCATGGGAGGATCAAAGCCATAGGCAAGGATAGTAGGAAGAGGAGTACAAAGGAGAACAGGGCTCAGTGCTGATGTACACTCAGGAATCAAGACATTTGGAGGGAGCTTGGCAGCAGGAGAAGGATGAAGGTAAGGAGTTTGTGCACTTGCAGTATGTATGATCTCATGTTTATCTGAACTCAGGTACGGTGACAACAGCTGTATGAAGAGAAAGGAGCTGAATGCTAGGGCAAGGAATCCTTCCTGAAGACCTCCACTACATTTACAGAAAGTTAAAACAAATTAGTTTTTGATACATTTCAGTGTTTATATGAATCATAAACATAGAAGAATAAAAGAGAAAACATTAACTTTACTTGGTCAGGACTCAAAAAAACATTTTGCAGGCAAAAAATTAACATACCTGATGGAGCCTGTTCCTCAGGGGACATCATGAAATTGATATGTGGCATGTAGATTTTTTTCCTCTGTACCAAGAAGCAGCTAGGTTGAAGCAGTCCTCTGAAACTTGGTGTTATTCCCATATGTCACACATTTTTATTCTGTTGTCCCTTGTGTGAGACAGAGCTCTGTTGTAACAGAGTCCAAAGTAGACACAAAGCCAAAATAGGTGGTTCCTACAAAGTCAGTATTGTGGTTTCCAGTGGAAAGAAAATGCCTGAGGAAAAGGTTTTGAAAGGAATGGATGTGAGCACGTGAGGTGTGGAAGAAGACTAATGCACCCCTCATGCTCTTGCTGTGTTCAAAAGGATGCTTATTCCACTTCCACAGCCACCAGGAAGGAGCTGGACCTGAGCTGCTCTAGCTCAGGGTGGTGTTTGGATGGGAACAGAAACCCACAAGAAGCACTCTCTGTTCATGGCAGCACTCTGTTGTGTTTTGCAAGTCATAGTATGCATCTGTTAGATCAGTGATTCCTCAGCTCTTTTTATTTTATTTTATTTTTTGGCACCAGCCACCCTCCACACTGCCTATCACATTTCTGTGGGGCTCACAAACATACTAATCCTAATTGCTTGCAGCTGTGACCTATAGTTTGGGAAACACTGACTTGGACAGAAATAAACATTTTTCTTGTATCATACTCAAGAAAATGAGTTTATCTACCAATTCTGGAATAAATTGTTGAATAAGTATAATATTTAATTCTTTTCCATGATCATTTGTATTCTACATGTCTCCCTCATACATGTTACATACAAACAATACTCCTACTACTTGATATATGAGCAATTTGTGGATCTCTCTACTAGGTATGCCATTAATAAAAGGTGTGTAAACCCTTGGTCAAGTTTAATACTAGAATGATACTGATGAATTGGAAGGAATTCAGAAAAAGACAATGGAGAGAAAAAGTAAACTAGAAAAAATGCTTTACAAAGAAAGAAACAAAGAAATTTATATATATTTAGATTCACCAAAATTAGAATTAAGAGGGGTATGGTAACAGATCACAATTATTTGCAAAACGGAAATACCATGACTGAAAGGAATGGTTTATTTTGGCACAAGGATTATAAGTAAGCATGACAGGATGAAACTTAAAACTAGACCTGTCAACCTACCAGATGAAGGGAGCTCCACAACCACTTCTATTAAAAGCTGGACTTGACAGAGAACTATTCTAGGAGAATATTCTCTGCTGACATGAACCATGACCAAATACATCTCTCTTTGCTTTCATTTCAACAGTTCAAGTTGAAAAAAATGTTAGCATATTTGTGTAATATTATGTCTGTGTTAACATAGTACTGTGTGGCAGTATGGAAGAAATTGAATGGTCTGCTTAGGAATTTTATGTAACTTCTTTTATTCTGAGTTTTGACAAATTGAAGAGGGGTAATGAACCTGTTAAAGATTTCAGAAAAATGGAGAAACATTTGCTACCAACTTTTTTTTAGAGAAGAGGTTCAGGGGTGAGCAGGATTGCTAGTGGGATTCCCTGTGGTTTCCAGTGATCTCTCAGTAATGTATAAGCAGTATTTAAATCCTAAATGTAATATTGGTGGATGTGAGTGAGAAAGGGAAGCTCATGTTGCACTCCAGCTTTCTCAGTTCTTCGCAGTGTGAGCTGATGAAACCACACTATTGCTGTCAAAGGCCAGGTTAACTTTTAATACCCCTGTAAAACTTTAAACTTACTTTCAGAAAGTCTTAAAACATTGTTATAGCTTGGATTAAAAGTCAGTGGAACTATTAGGTTTAACCACTACCTTTCATTTAAGATAACTCTAAAAAGTCATTGACTTCTGTTATAGAAGAAGGAAGCTGAAGAAATAGACAAAACTCTGTCCAAGCTGAAGACAAATGCAAGGTGGCTCAGGAATCTGCTTTATTCTGAATAGATGTGCTTGGATTTTGAAAAGCAAGGAGAAATGCATAGCCAGAGGTAGGGAAGAGAGCTTGGGGCAGCTTAAACAGCCACAGCACTGTAGCCCGAGGGGATGCAGGGTGAGCATTTTTAGGAGGAAACTGGTTAAAAATCCTAATCATTGTGAATGATGAATTTGTCTTCTGTTTGTCATGTTTGAGGAAACAGGATTATGTACATTTTTATAAGTAAAGATGTCTTCATCTCTAACTTCTCTTTCTGCTCAAAACAAACACAAAGATATCAAATTTCATTTAGTGACTAAAGCTACTAATAGTGATGATAATATGAAAATCCTTCCTTCCTTTTTAATCTCTCTATCCTGCTGTCTTAACTAAGACTTAGTCTATTCCAAATTGGACATAATGTACAACAATAAAAATTTGTAAAAGTAATTTAAAAAGATATCCATAAAACATGTGTAATGCAGTAATTATAGGTATGTTTCAGATCTTAGGTCAACGGTATAACTAGCTACTCCTCTCCTTTCCGGTTTTCCTGGGACAAAAAATTGTTGGCAATAGCTCCCACCCTGTCACAATTAGACAAGAGATACAAATGTTAAATACTAACTTTCAGCTTTTCACTGAAATGAATTTGATGTATGAATTTATTCCTAAACAGAAACAATTTTCCTAGCAGTAAGAGCTAAATAACTTTTTATACATGCTGAGTGTTCCATAGAGCTCTATGCAGAGCCATCACACCAGGGTCTTACTTATATAACTTTTAAATCTTCTTTTCAAGGCTTCTCAGGAAAACAGGTTCTGAATGTGCAATACTTCCAGGACCTGCTCATACAACACATGGAAATCTCTGGGAATTCAGGGCAAGGACAAGATATTTTTGTGGATCCACTTGCAACTGGGGAAAGGTTGACCTGGCTGCTTATCACTGTCCCTCATCTGAAGACTACAACCTCCACAACAACAATATTGCCATAGAGCATTTTAGTATTCTTTGTCTTATCCAGTACAAAATCAGCTGAATTCACTTGATTTGTTGTTGAAAGAGATCTCCTTCTGGCAACAAAAGGCAGGTAGATCACAGTGGTTGGTATTTTTCAGCTTCTCAGCTTGCAGTATTGACCAACATGAAAATAATTTTATTACTTGTAAAGTATACAAAAAAGCTTTGGGAGCCGTCAAATGAAAACAAATTTGTAGTCCCAATATGCACAGTATATTTATTCATGGATTTCATCCTAAAACATTATCAGTTCACAAGGTATCATTTGAATTCTTTTCCCCCCCCCCCCCTTGTTAAATTCCAAATCAAGTCTGTCACGAATCTGTATGTCATTGAATAATATCCACTATAAGTTTTCATGTTTTTCTCACACTTTCTCCCAGTAATACAGTGCTCAATATACTTTCTGCATAGTTTTAATATTACATATGTATCTTTGTTTAAGAATAGTGGGCACATTGAATCTGCTAGGGAGGCCTCAGTCCTTACCGCTGTTGATTCCAACAAGCAGTCCAACTTCCACGCTCATTACCAACTGTTGTTGTCAAAAAGAGATCAAAAGCTTGAGCCCAAGATAATGTAGGGGATTTGCCACTCATATTCCTCTTCACATGTTATGCTTCTATCAGGAAGATTGGGAGTGTGAGATGGACTTCTACAAGTAGCCATCTAATTGAGAAAATATCACATAAAAACTGCATTGACTTCATACAAGGGCTCGGGGTGACCTCTTGTCTCCACTGAGGATGGTAATAAAACTCCCAGTGGTTTGCATAGTACCAGTATTTATTTCATCCTTACTCTTTAAACCACCCTAATGAATTCTTTTTTGTAGAGGTCACCTCATCTTCAACTTCAAAGGATGAAGAGGTTGTCCTTCTGGGTAGCATTCATCTCCCTTTAGCCATTTAAAAGTTAGTGGTCTAACAAAGTGCATCGTTCACGTTGCTTCATGTGAGAAAAAGGTACCTAAAGTGGATAGGCTAAATTGTCCTCTGGAGAGTGATAATGAACACTGAGGTGACAAGAGTGGATGCCTGGATATTAGATCATTAAAGAAAGTGAGATGAATCCCATCTTATATATATATATATATATATATATATAATTAGTTCATAGTTAATAATAAAAACAAGAAAAAAAATAAGGTGAGCAATGAGATCTGTATTGTGAAATATCAAACCTAGGGCTGATAAATAACTAATGATACATTAATCAAAGCAAGTGAAAGAAATTAGAGTTTATCTTCACAATTCAAACTCAATAATTAATCTAATCAGTTAGAAACTTATTTCAATATGCTCCTTATTCTGTGGAAATCTTATCATTTCTCTGTTCCACTTCTGTTTGTGGAAGACTGTCTCTGTCTGACACACACCTTGCCATTGCATGATAAGGCAGCCATCAATTGTGCTTAAATGTCTTATTCCTGGTGGCATGTGTCTAAATAATATGCACAATATGTTTCTAAAACAATCTAATGGCTCAGCTGAATTAAAGCAAGCTTGCAAAGTAACACATGGGAATCTGACAGGCTGTCTTAATTTGTTGGACAAGATGTATTGCAGTAAGGATATTTCACATTTGCATTTTTTCAAAACACAATGCTACACGGTGGATAAAAATCTGAAAATACCCATGTATGGTAGGTTCAACACTAGTGTTATTGTCATCAATAAACTTCTGGTAACTACTACTCAAACGGGAAATGTGCCGTTGGCATTTCTATTATTCATCTTTGAATGATTTGTATGATCTCCTCAAGTTTGGTTCTACAAAGCTCGGCTTATCTCTTCTACTCTAAATAATAGTTTTGGTTGTCACTAAAAAGCTTTTCAGATGCTTCACAACCAGATAACATCACCTCAGAATCCAGTACATGCCCAATCTTTTTCTTTTTATAGCCTAAGTATAATTTCATATATATACCTCCTGTATCTCCTTTGCCTTTTATGATATGTTTTTTTTTCGTTTCCTTTTTTTTTTTTTTTTTTTTCCCTTGTTGTTGTTGTTTGTTTGTTTTAAATGTCTCTGGATTTGTCTTCCAAGGACAGCATGAATTTGGGATGTTATGGTGGTTCCGATCTGCAGCAACTTTTCAGTCAAGCAGCTACAGAAAATTGTATAGAGATACAAGTGATATATATGTGTATATATATATAGCAATGCTGTATCCATACAAATGATACCCTTTCCTGAATTTTCATTAGGTTATAGGCTGATTTTCCCAACTCTTGCATGGAAATTAATTTCCTTTATTGCCCTATGACATCTATTTTGTTTCATGAGCCATATAGTTTTAGAAGCATGAAGTCTTATGGCAAGTAGATTTTCTCTTCTCTGTTTCAGCTAGGCAAAATATACAGGGTAACAAATGTTATTGGGAAACTCATATCACAATAGGGTTGTAGGGGTAAACAACTACATTTGCAGTATATAATCTCCTCCGCAAGATTTCTAATTATTGTTATGCTTGTGTAGTCAGGAAATCATGGTCTATAAAGCAAGCCTAATTTCCTGTGGCTTGCACCTGAACACGATAAAAGCTCTTGATCTCCTTTCTTTCTCCAGAGGCAAATCACAAAGCTGTGACATTGCAGTTTAATCCTACAGTGAGTACATACTTCCACCCATGTAATCCTGGAAGTGTTACCTTGATGAATGCTTGACCAGGGTCTCTCTGGACTTTCTATTACTGTCTTAGTATTTCTTTGTAATAAAATGAAGATATGCTACATTGTTGTTGTGGTGTTTTTTGTTTGTTTGTTTGTTTGTTTTTGTTTGTTTTTTTTGTTTTAATCTTGGTAATTGCATGAGTTTGGTGAAGGACACTAATTAGTTCAGGCAAAACTCTTTTTCCTCTTCTTCTTCAGACTTTTGTACCGGCTTGAGAGTGTGCTTGTGTTGGACAGAAAGTTAATTACTACTTCTCCCTACAACAAAGAGAAGACTATATTGATTAGATGTAGCTGTGAAAACACTAAAGGGGAAAAAAAAAAAAAAAGCTCCAGGTTTGTCCTATGTAACATGAGCTTTAGTGCTTGTGACAGGTGCCAGATTTACAGCACTAGAGACTGCAATCCTCTCTGTCCAAGGCAGGTAAGGCTTTTCCCTGCCTGTCACTCAGCCATGCTCCAGTGGGAGAAGCACCAGATGTGCAAAAGCACTTCATTGCTCTTTAATCCTTTGGTGCTGACTGAGTAGGATTGCATCAGGGACATCAACTTATTTCACATGGGCCAACAAATAACACTGACTTTCCAGCCTCCATCCAACAAAGCTGTTAAGAACATACATAACTGTAAGAACAGCCGTGGCTCCAGCTCCATCCATTCCAGTGCTTTAGGTCCTTATTCACTCCTGACCTGGAGAGGATTTGAACTAGAGACTTGCAGCTAAAAGGTTCCATATCCTTACACTAATCCCCCCAGTCACCTCCTAACAAACTGCCTTTGGAAGCATATAAACTACCTCACAACAAATGCCTTGGCAGAACATTCCTGTTTCACAGTTTCTGGCATCTACCATTATCCTTTATCAGAGGAATCACTTTTTTTTTTGCTGACATTTGTCCAACTTCACATCATGACCTCAAACCTAAAACCCACACCTACCCTGAACAGTACTTCCTTAAGCACTTAATGCCTTGAAAACTCTACTTGTTCTGCATACTCAAACCCAACCTAGAATGAATACTTATTGTTTTGCAAGAAATTAAATATCTTCAGCAACATGTCCAATCTTATATACTAACAACTTTTCAGTTGAACTGCTTGTGGTAGAAGAAAAAAAAAAAAGATATCTGGAAGCAAATATGAGGGATGTATGGAAGCACTAAAGTGTTTCGCTGAAAATATTGTGACCAGAGACCAAAATCCCATTAGTATACTGTTGTAGTTGTTTTGATACTCTGAATTACTTGTAAACTAAGTATATATGCAAAGTAGCCAGCCAAGAGGTCTGATTAACACCTTTGCAAGCACTTTGCAGAAGTGATCATTTCTTGGCAACTGTGGGGTCTCTCCCCACCTGCACCCCATGTGCAGAGGATCCCTCCTGCGTTAGGACCTCTCCCTCCCCATCGCTGCAGAGTCCGCGCCTCCATGGTACTGAGCCTCCCGGCTGCAGATGCCACAGATGACTTGCAGGGTTTGTTGCTGGGCACAGAGCCACGGAGGTTTGCATCACGTTACACCTGCACCACTTCTCAGTGTGGCCTGTTGCAGGGCATGGGAAAAGAAGACAGCTACCATGGATCTCATGAGGACTGCAGAAAAAAGAAAGTTTCGTGAACTGGAGGCTGGGAAAGTCTTACTGGGCTATCAAGTCCCAGTCCCTCATGTTATAAATATTATGATATGTACATGTTACATAGTTCTTTTTTTTTTTTAGCCAATTTCCATCTGCCCCTCTATACGTTTGTTCAGTGGTACTATTTTTTTTCCATATCCCTGCTAGAAATACTGCTCCTGTTAACACCGTTCTTCTTCCAACTGTATTACTTTGATAGTAGTTATCCTGTGACTTGCTAATATACCCAGGTTTTTCTCTTCCTCAGTCATTTCTAACAAATGAGCCCTTTGCCTGTAGCAGAGGCTTTTGTTATTAGCCTGTAAGTGCATGACCTTGCATTTTGTAGTATTGAATTTCAATTACTCCAGCCTACGACGTCATGCAGTTCTTCCTGCGTGCCTCTTCCCAGCCATCCTTCAGAGTCAAGTTCCCTCCAACACGGTATCACCAGCAAATATCAGCTCCATTCCGACTCTTTGCTTACCAAGGGCATTAAAAACACATTGCACAAAAACAGTGCCAAGAATCCATGCTTGAGACTAGCAGCAGGAACCTTCATGTATATAAATGCTTTCCACCCCAAGCTTAGTCCTTATGGTTGCCCTAACACTTGGCTTGTTCCCTCTTCGTGTCCTTGCCCTGTTACTGATCTCTGTTTTCCCCAGGCTAACCAACAATTCCTCATGTAACATGGAATCACGCAGTTAATTACAGTATCACACAATTAACTGAGATTGGGACAAAGTAGCTATGCCACCTTTATTTTTCAAAGGAGAAAGCTGTCTTATCAAAGATAGGTTGCAAGCATAAAGTTAACAGATACTTAGATAGAAATGTATGCATTATCTGTCTATCTGTCTCTATCTATCTATCTTGCATCTAACATCTAGCTTTATGTGATTATATAGAGTTTAATTTTAATATATTTTTTTCTTTCTTTCCTGGAGTTTTGCTTCCTTAAATCCTGCATATCATTTAGCTGGGACTAACAAGTCCTGTAGCCACATCATTTTTTCCTCTTTCTTAATACCACTCATATGGCAGCACTTCTGCTTTAGCCAGATAATTTGCTGAAAAGACGGGGACATTTTTGTGCGTGTGCTCTCAGTTAAATCCAGTAATCGTTCTGAATTACCCATTTCCTTCAACGTGGCAATCCTATTTTCTGTGGGGGCAGGGACTGTCTTCTTACAAACTACACATTTTGCTTGCTGGCTTCTTACAAGCTTATCACTGCATTTTGAGTCACAGCTTCAAAGAATCCTCAAGATAAATTCACCTAAACATCCAGCAGGCCAGGAGATGCTTCTTCCTGATCTACAAACAGGAACAACCTCAGCAGGGCAGAATGGGAGTTTTGCTTCCAGACTACGCTGTAGTCTGGGGTCTGTATTTTGCTCACATAATTGTAAGCAGGATTATACAAAGTTTCTAAGAGTCTGCACTTTTAATGGCAGATAAATTGGCAAGTAGGTGTCCAAGTCTCTTTGGGAATCTAATTCCTGCATTTCTAATATAGAATTGGCACCTAAAATGTAGCTGTTACAACCATTGAGATTGTAGCTCTCCAACTTTTTGTTTTGTTTTGTTTTGTTTTGCTTTGTTTTGTAGCTATAGCCCTTGCAGAAAAACCCTCTAGATGGCACACAACAAGGAAAAAAATCCAGCTTGCCTTCCCCTGCCCAGCTTTGACACCACAGGCTGTGTTACTGCACCCTATCCTAGCCTGTTTGTGCCACAAAAGCACAGCTGAAGTAATGTTTATATCTCCTACTTATGTGGGTAGAGCTATGTCACCTGATTGCTGCCTGGAGCCCTCACTTCTGCGTTGCACACTGCTCTGGACATGTACCCAGGGAAGCAGGCTGAAGCAGTGTAACCTGAAAAGCTGAGCTCTGGGCAGGTGCACAGAGGTCATCTGTGCTGTCAGACTGTAAGTACTTAAGAGGAATGAACAGCTAAAGGAGTCTCCACATTTCAAGGATTGCTTGGAAAATAGTTCAGTAGTTCAACAGCATTTTTTTTTTTTTTTTCTGAAAGCAGATAGAAAGAAAGCATCATTTATGTTTATTTATTTATTTATTTTACATTTTATTCACAGCAAGATGACATTTCAACACATTTAAGCATATTTTCTTACATTTTGTGAAATTGAGCCCTTGCTAAGGCTTTAAAGGTTCAGATCAAGCCCTTAAAAAGACAGAAAAGATGACACATAGGCTATGGCGTACGTTGTTATAGATCCATGGCCCCAGCTTTGCATTTTCATTGTCTCTACCTAATTAGATCAACTGGCAGTTTTATGACAAGGAAAAGGTTATAATTGACTTATTTGAGCAGGAAATGCTTATTTTGCCTACTTTCAGTGACACTTGCCATCATGTTTGCCAACTATGTTGTGATCTCCCAGCAGCAATCATCTTCTAAATATCACCGTGTCCTAACAGTGCCTGGATGAAACTTTTAACCCAAGTCTCACTTTAAATGAATCTCTAGACAATTCCACCTCCCAGCATGAGTGCACAGGCACCTGAGCATGGATCACTTTGCTGTTTTCATAGTTTTCTTTCAGAAATATACACGCACGTGTCCAGATTTCTGGCCACTTGCATTCATTTCTTTTGCCTCAATGTATATTAACTCCAGAGACTTGCTAATGAGCTGTCTGGTTAAAAACAGGGGACCAACCCCTAATTTTGTAATCCTTGTAGTCTTGGAAGGATATGGTACCCTTCAGATTTGATGGGTGCCCCTGTTTAAAGCCCCCAGTATTGCCAACATCACATCACAGGGCAGCATTCCTATGGTGGCTGAGCTCAGTGTTCAGCTGAGGGAAGAAGAGAGCTCATATTCAGCAAAGCTTTAAAAAACCCTTGAAAGGAAACAAACAAACAAATAAAGAAACAAACTGTCAAGCTTAATATAGTTACTATTTGTATTTGCATTATATATCCCTTCCTTGTTGGTTTAATGGGACTTCAAAGCAGTTTTAGGAGGTTGAGGTTGGGGACTTTAAAAAGCTTGCCAAAACTAGAAAGTGGCTTGTTTATACTAAAGGGATCTCATTTATATTAGCAAATTTTGCTAAGGGAGTCCCACAGAATTAAGGTATTTGTATCCAAGTGTGTCCTAGTCGATGACTGGGACAACCATAACATGTTTATTAATTTCAAACAAACAATACATGGTAAATAACATGGCAAAACATTATATATGAAAATTACAGTTTCCTTTATCCCTAGAAAGATTTAGTTCAGCTGAAAATGAAACAAAATTTCTGTAAATAATTTCTAATATTCCTAATCTAAATCCAGGACTTTAAAAACAAATAATTAAAACATTAAACATTTTCATTCACAAAAACTTATATACAGATTCAGACCTATAGATTCGAAAACATAATTCAGTGTTGTCAACAGAGGTGTAAGAGACGAAACCTCTGGATTCTTTTCCTGACTATTTGGTTTTCTGAATTCAGTCAAGTTATTTAACCTTGGCCAGGCTTGGTGACTATAAAAATGTGGATAAGATCATTCAACTTCTTTATAACAATTTTATAGGAATTTAGTTAGTATTTTCAAAACTGCTTGAAGGATGAGAATTGCTAAGTGTTTTGGTGCCCTACTGCTGGAAACGATTACAGCAAGTACTTGTATGCACTCCATCTCTGAGAATGAAGGAGCAGTCAGGTTATCAACCGAGAGAGGGAATTCTGTTGACGGATTCTCAAAGAAGCTTTGTATCTTTCCTCTTGTTAAAAATAACTAACTAACTAACTAACTAACTAGCTACTAAATCTGGTGGTTAAAGCAATAATTTTAGGGGAGTTTTGGTAAGAAAAATTATGGGTTCTTTGCTTCTTGAGGACTCTATCATAAAATATAACAGAGTAGACAAGGCCAAGTACTTAAAAGCCACAAATGTATCCCAAATGTGTACATGTGTCTCCATCACTCTAGGCCTTCTAACTTTCAGGGCCTGCTTTTGTTTCTCGATTTGATCTAGATTTTCATATTTCCTCTATCTACTTTTATTTTCCCAGCCTCTTTTATTTCTTTCTTTTCAGAGGTAAGATTATCCACACCCTCTGCTTCTGCAGACTGGCACAGATCCTTTGAAGTCCATGAAAGTGTGCCAATTTACACCACTGTAGACTTGTTCAATATTGTGTTGTAACCACAGATGGGTGCCAGCTGCAAATTTTGGTTTGGATCCAAGCTCACCCTAAACTAGGGAGTGTTTGGATTCATGGTTGTGGCTCTATGATGTCTTATATCAGAATGAGAAAAATTGCTTTCTGAATGCAATAGAGACCTAGCACCTGTCAGGGAGGCTCCTTTGTTAGAGTTAGTCTGCATGAACCTGGAAAGCAATTTTTGTGGAAGCCTTCTGTATAGCAATGCTGTCAGAGGAGGAAAGAGACAAAATTGTAGCTAGTAAAAAATAAAAATAAAAAAAAAATACATTAAGCTAAAATTTGTGTTTGATCTAATGCAATCTGAAAATAAATCTCAATATTGTTGAATTGTTAGCTTATTGAATGAGTTTATATGCTGCATATCACTGTTCAGTAGAAGAGGCAAAAAAAGAAAATTCTTATTAAAGTCCAAAAGAGAAATGAAAGATACATAAAAGCACAGAGATATTAGCATACATATCATTCTATCAAACTAACACTGTTAAATCCCACATTGTCTTGGCTTTTCCCCTCCTGGTAAGACAGAAATGAACATGTTTTTTATATTTCATTTAGCAGATCTACAGCTAATTTTAATAAATTCATAATATTTAATTCATGCTTGTTGAAGCCTTGTTCTACTTCAGTTTTGACCTTGGAAGTTGATTAAAATTATGTGGGATGTCATTGCCAGTAAAGCAGCAAATTCCTGGAAAGCATCTTTGATTCAAGGGCTGAAGAGTACAAAAGGGACATTCAAATGCTGAAACAATTTTGAGGTATTCAAAATATAAATTTTCTTTTCACACACACACACACACACACACACACACACAGAAACAAACAAAAAAACAACACAACAACTATTTTATCTAGGGCTATGTATGACCATTATTGTCAAAGACCAGCTTAAATATCATCAAAGATCAAATAAAAATTTTGGATTGGATGTTAAGAAGGGTTGCCCAATTGATATGGCTGACAGGTCAAGGTCCTCTACAGATCAGAGAGAGACATGTGACAGACTTTGCCACATTATCTTCTGAACATGTTCCTGCCATAATGAAAGACGACCAGCAAGAAGGGTTGGACTGTTCATTTCCACTCCACTTGCTGTCAGTCATGTTAACTCCAGTTGTGCAGGAAAACCTTTGTTTCCTAGGACTGATACCATCTTTGAGGAAATGGAGTTGGTGTTCAGACTCTTAAATAAGTTGCTGTTATCTAACACATGCGAGAACTTAAGCCTTTTTCTTTTTTTTTTTCTCTTTAAATTACTTGATAGCAAGACTTCACTCCCAAAATTCACAGTCTGTTAGCCACTAGTTTCAGTAGACAGTACGGACACAGATTTAGTGAAGGAGGAGGCTTACGTGAGCTTTGAGGTGGCCATCATACATTTGCTATATGGCCCGTGAGAGAGCATTGACCAAGCAGTTCTGCCGTCCTCTCATTCACGTTAAGACTGCATTTACCCCTGTGGGAAAGAATTGTCACTGTTGCATGTCTGGATGGGGTCTGAAGCAGTAGCTTATATACTAGGCTCTATAAACACTTAGATGCCTTTACAGCACATTATACCTTTACAGATATTACATCTTTACAACAGTACATTGAAGGTAGTGAATATTTTGCAATCTTGAAAATAAATATTCTGTATTCTGGCCCTTGTTTTCATCATATGTAAGCCTTTTTTTTTTTTTTTTTTTTACATCACTGTCAGTAAAATTACATTTTCATTAATAATAATTAAAAAAAGAATTTATTGTGAGGTGTTATTTTTTCAAGTTCCTGAGCCCTCCCATGCTCTTTGCTTTTAGGATTCTCTTCTACTGTAAAGAATTATGGTTCATGCTAGACACTCCAACATTGTTAAATCTTCATGAGAAAGCCTAATAAAGTGGGAATCCTATGAGCCCAAAGTACACTGAAGACATTTGGCTTGAAACAAAAGAGTACATATTAGTAGACAAAGGAACTTAATATACACTTTACATTTCATAAGATGATTACAGTCAATGTTTGCATACATTTTATGCAAATTATTTATTTATTTTTATTTGCATAAACTGTAAGAGATACCACTGCCTTAGTTATACTGACCTTTTTCTAAAAATAAGTGCTATTTCCATAAGGTATTGCAATGGCATTCCTGTCTCTTAATTAATGCGTTATTTGTAAACCATCACTCCCTCAACTGAGAGAAAGTAGTTTAAATATTTTACAGAAGATTCCATTTTGACTAAAAGTTGAGCATACTAGGAGGGAATATTTGGCAAGATGCTAATACTCCTTTTCTTCAGTAATCATTCAATCCCTAAAGCTATGTCTCCTGCATTTTTCATGTCACATGGGCCTTTTCTCCAAGAAAACATAATATGCATGCCTCAGGTGGAGACTAGGTTAGGCTCTTCTTCTTTCACCAGCAGAATGGATGCCTTGTACTACCCACTCCCTAGCATTTGGGACCAAAGGCATTCCCCCAAGCTTCCTCCATTTAAAACAGCCTTAAGAATGTGGATTGCATTAAAGCTATATATACACATGAAAGAATATTTTACCAGAAGCTCAAAGTCCCTGTTCCACAGGGGCTAGATCTGAAACCTGAGATGTAATTGTCCCTTCCATTATTTACACAGATTTACACAGCATTACCCATATATGCAATTCCCAAAACATATAGGGCTGGTGGCTGGGGATACCTGACATGACTAAATGTTTGGGCATGGCACCAAATCAATCCACTGTGTTCTGAATGTCTCTCAGGAGCATGTGCAGATCAACTCTGGGGTATATCAGACTTGCTGGCAACTGTATACTGTATGCACTATGAGTCTGGTGCAGCCAGGGCATCCCATCCCCACGGCATATAGGACGT
Source organism: Anseranas semipalmata (assembly GCA_013399115.1). Taxonomy (NCBI): domain Eukaryota; kingdom Metazoa; phylum Chordata; class Aves; order Anseriformes; family Anseranatidae; genus Anseranas; species Anseranas semipalmata. The sequence goes on along the minus strand of VXAA01003594.1, from coordinate 276,321 downwards.
GGAAGTGAGCTGGGCATTTTTGCTCAGAGGATCAGGCAAGGCTGCCAGACCTTCAAAAATAGTTATAAAACATGAGGCAAAATCCATAGGGTTGTAGATAATTGATAAATTTTTAATTTAATGCCTAAACAGACACAGTAGGATAATCTATAAGGTCTATCTGAGTATAGGGATAAGATTTAACCCAACACTAGCCTAGTAAATTTTATTACCCAGAAAATTTTTAGATATTTTCATCAAAGTACATTTTGCACATTTTTCTTCGTTTGAATATCTCCATGCCTAGCTTCTTCGTCTAAGTGCTCAAATACATTTTCTTTGTATATGTAGGATATTTAGCAGCAACACAGACAGTTATATTCCCTTGGGGGTAGATTCTCCAATCTTACCGACCTCTGAATCCTGAAATATCTGTAGGTCCCATCACAGCCTTAAGCACAAGAAGAAGTCAAGGGTGCTCAGCACAGGGGAGCCCCCTCTCACCTATGCCCAGAGATGTTTAGCTGTCAGCATGCTGAAAGATGCAAGTCTGAGCCTGGAAATATGGCTCACATGAGAAAAATGTATTCACCGGGGGCCTGACATGGCAAGGTCCCAAGAAACCCTGGCGTCTGTCCAAAAAAGCACTTACGCATATGCTTAAAGCTACAATTCAGCTTCAAGTAAGTGAGCAGCAGTATTGCCTTTGATTGACACTGAATCAACAAGATGTGAGAGGTGATTAACAAATTTATCGAGTGAAGACAATATTTGGCCCAGGACTGGACTTCTGTTGTTCGGTTCCTGAATAAGGAAAAAGAAAGTGTTTGTAGGGGCTGCCCTGAATTCCCTCTACATAGAGATTTTTCAGGCAGACACAGTGACAGTAGGCACAAAAGTATGAACATTTTCCTAATGTTTGAACAAAATAGAAATGTGCTGAATAGATATGTTAACACTAATAAATAAATCTAGAAGCTCTGCTCACTGACTGGTGTAGAAGTCTTAATGAAGAAAACTGAGTATGTTCTGTTTACTCATACAATACCATTTCCCTACATGGGTAAATTTGGCAGTATCTGCTCTTTTCTTAAGCAACACCTTCTTTATAACATACACTATTATATAACTTGCAGATCAAAAGACCATGACAGAAGACTTTTTCCGAGATTTAAATAAAACACAACCTCCCAAGTCTTCATTCAGATTTATAAGCAAGAAAAGCCTCTACTAATTTAGGGTTGAAAGATGCTGAATCTTTTGGAAAATTGACCCTTTTATTTAGAAGCTAGGTTTTCTGCTTCAGTGTACATGGCTGTTGCATAATTTTGCTTTCAGTTCTGGAAGCAGTAAAGTGTATAAGAGTGGTAATAATGAGGAAGGAAGGTGTCAAAAGGGGGATTTATTCTGGAGAGGAGACACGGAGCAAAGTTGTTTGGGACATATAAGCCCACAAAACAGGTTTTCAAAGGCAAAAAGAAAAGTTAGTGTAGTCTAAGGACTTATACCTACTTCCTCCTGTTTTCGGGGCTTTCAAGTCATCCTGCAATAATGGCACAGATTTCTACATGTATTTGCCAGCAATTTGGAGTTCATCTGTCATTAAAAAACAGTGGAATATGATTTTCACTTGTGGTCTTGAAAGCTTCTTCCTAAATTAGAATTTAACAATTTTAGCTTAGATTCTTAATTCGGGGTGTGTGCGTGTGTGTCAATTTATATACAGATTTAAAAGCACTGTTTCTGTCCAGGATAGAAGTGTATAACCCCTAAACCTGAAGATTCTGTGAACTATCAGTAGATTACATTATCATCAGTTAGCCTGGCCTTTATTTTACTCAGTTTGGTGTTTTTAGCTTTATAACTGATTATATTGAGCATGCACTTGAGGTTTCAAAGGAAATTTTTAGTCTATTGGGTAACAAGTTCCTTAGGTTTATATCCAAGCCACAAAATATGTATTTGTGTCAAATTTTGCCTTGCTATGAGAAGCTGTTGAAAATCTGCTCGAGATGCAGTTGGCCAGGTTTGCAGCTAAATTATATACATTAAACCTCATCTCTTCATGAATAGTTTTAGTTCAGCATTTTCACCATCTTGAGCATCAGCTTGAACTTTACAGGCAGCTATTTACAGGAGAAAGTTAATTTAATTCCACAACAGTTGACATAGATAGAGAGCATATTGTAGGTACAGGTGTCAATAATAACCTTGTGTTTTATATTGCTTCTGCCCTAGTTTAACAGCACAGTTTATTGTTAACCAGTTTCCTCTTTATCCCTTCTAGCTGCAGATTTATTAGCAGAAACACATTGTGCAAATGATGATTTATGATGGAATCATGTTGCCTGAGAAAATGTATTGATTTAGAATGAAGTTGCAGTCCCTACTACAAAGGCAGAATGAAGGAGATGAGAGGGATCTGCCTTCAGTTAAGTTAAATTTCTCTGACTGCCTTAACGTGCATTTTCTTTCCTTTCTAAGATTTTACATGAAAGAAAAGGTTACATTTGACGTTTTTTGTATTTGGTTCTTGTGATCTGCATTCCTCAACATGCCACAATTACTATGATTTGTCTTTGTTCAATACTTTCATCAGTTCAAAGCAGCATGGCATTTACCTTAGTAGCATTTAAAAAGAACTAATCAATCGCTAGATGTTTGCTATTAAGAATGATGAAGAAAGGTTGAGTAGGAGGCAAACAAGGTTATCTACTTTTAATGTATTGCTTAATTCTTTTCTGTGTTGGAAAGAAGGCTTGCCTTCATTTAATTGATTCTAATACACATACATACAATTTAATGTGAATGACCAAGGGTGGACGTTACAAATGCTGACCATTTTTTACTGCTTTCATTTATTTTTTTAAGTGCCATGTCTTCTCTAAAGAAAATACATTACTCTATTGTTGAAACTGAAGATTTAAAACAGATTTTAAGTATAGCCAGGCAGCTTTAGCATATAAAAAAAGGGGCGGGGGGGAGAGGGAAAAGTATATGTTTATTGCTTAATCTAAGGCTCAGAAAAGTTATCTTATTGCCAAAAGAGCTAGTTAGCTTTTGATACAACATTTTTTAAACATCTGTGAGTTTTCTATCTTTTAAGTTCTATTGCAGTTTCATAAATCCATTTTATTTGATGCTTGTATTGTAACACAAATTTCAAACAGTGACTTAGCTAAGCTTACTGAGATCCCTGAAAGCCTAAGTTTCTTCAGAGATAATTTGGGCGAATTTATTCTGTTCATTATTTCATGAAAGGATCTCTCTGCTATTGCTTCCTCTTCCTCTTTTACTAAGCAATTCCTTTGGTACAAAAACAGCACTGCTATGCCTAAGTTTGCAACAGCATCAAAACTAGAGCACTACCAATAGCCACAGCTCTGGGTTTTGTCAGAGCTCTTCATGAAGGACCATCTCCTGAGCTCCATCCAGCTTCTTTTCCATCCACAAAACCACATCCTTTGACTGCCTCCAGCTTGCCCAGAAACCACACTCCCTGCCCTCAGGCTCTCTTCTGTTTGTGAACCTCCACAGCTTGCAGAGGCTCCTCCAGCTCCTCAGATGCCAAAATGAAGTCTGAGCATCTCTGAAATGACAGGCTGCATGCAACAGCAATAACATCCTGAAACAGCATCTGGGGATCAAATTAACAGACGGGAGCCCTCAAATTACAAAGCGACAAGGAAATATTCAGTATACAAATGATGGGAGCTGCAAATGAAGGAGGAAATTTGGTGCTAATAGCATCCTACTATCCACCAGGGCCTGATCCTGTTATTGTTGGTTTCTGTTATCTTTAATAGAAGCTGAATCAAGATCAAAGAGGAAGAAAATAACACAGTCTACAATGTGGGACAGTGACCCAACATCAATATTCAAAACAATAAAGGGAGTTCATTTTCCTCTTGCTGTTGATAATATCTTAATGCTTTTTTTTTTTTTTTTTTTTTTTTTTTTTTTTTTTTTAATGTGAAACCAAGCCCAGTGTGCACCTCACAAGCTATGGAGTGCTGTTTTCTCCATCTTTGTCAACACTTGTCACCACAATGAAAAATGTGCTCTACTTCTCCTTCTGGAGCAGGGTCTTGTCCTCACTTTGTATTTTTGTTTGTAAAGACTGTCTGACTTTTCTCAAAGAGTTTTCTCTTTGCTTCTGCCTCCTCTAAACACTATTTTGACCAGTGTTACACAATCATTAACATTGTGTTTTCATTGTCAGCCATATCTGTGCTGACATATCAAATTTTCTGGGCAAATATTACCCATCACATTCAGAAGTAGTTAAAAAAAAAGTTTATACCTAAACAGAAACATTTTTCTGTACCTCATATATTGCCGGGAGATAACACACTGATATTCTGGTCAGTCACTTTGCACATTTTCATTGTTCAGTATCAAGGTCATACATGACTGAAAGAACAGATTTATTTTCAATATTCCTGTCAAGATGCAATGATTCTGTAGTAACTTTTTTCAACGTTCATATCACAACAGAGCTGCTGTGAGCGTTTTGATAAGATTGGAGCTCTAATTCAATCTACAGCAACTATAGCAACAAGGGTGTAGAAGGGCATATTTCAAATGTCCATTTCTCTTTGAATTAGATTCCTGAAAAGCAGATCTCACTAAATAAAATAATATGAATGATTATTTTTTTTCAGCTCTTTATCTAGCAGAATGGCATCAACTTCAATTGTGACTTTGATTGTAATGTGTAAAGATAATGTTTCAAGATTTGGTATGTGACTCAAGATTGACTGAAGTGTTTGACGGCCTCAAGTGTTTATAAATGGACACATCCATTCCTTGCTGTTAAATTCCTTAGTGATAACTACAGTTCAAATTTCTGCTGCCAGTTTGAACAGCAAAATGTCAGTTCTAATTACTATCTATAATTGTAATATTCTTTATCATCTACAGATAATCTTATCTTTGTATGGAACAACTATGTCTTATCAATAATAGATGATAAACAAAAAAAACATAAGGAACAACTCATACTAACGTTTTAGTCTCAAAGGTAAATACTTTCAATAAGATTTGCTTCTGCTCAATACTATAGAGTATAAATCAAATGTGTTATTGATTTAATTACAAGTCTAAGTAATGTACACATTACATGCATATGTATATATAATCTTAATTCTCATTAAAAGATAAGGGAAATTAAGGTGTCATATCTTGTCCAGGGTAACTTTGGGCAGAATCCAGAACTGAAATGTGACACAGTTCCAGAGCTTATTTCCCTAGTCCCAATGAAATTAGTATATCATGCTAAGTTCCTGATGTCAATGTAACCCTAAATGTTGTAGGCTTTATCACCAGGAATCAGCATAATTCTTGAACGTATGTCTACTCCTAAGCACTTGAGTTCTTAGAGATAATGAGCTTAAAGTAAGGTGAGGACTCTCCTAAATCGCACTAAACCTCCTAATTTCAATAGGATCAGATCCTAATGCTGATATATGTCAAATAAAGAAACAAGGGCTTCCTGTGAAACTGAAAGCAAATCAGCAATAGTTGATAACAGTAAATCAGAAAGTACTGGGTAGTTTGAATGAAGAACTGGCAGTTAACCATTGGTATGGGAAAGGGCAACTATTTCCCAGTTGAATAATACAAAGGCAAGAGTAAGTGCAACAAATACATAAGCACCAAAATAACCTCCTTTGTTGGGGCTGCAGGAGGAAAAATCAATGCAAAGTATTCAAAGGAGAAACTTTCCCCATAACAGGTCCCTGAGTATAAAAATGCCAGTTTCAGAGCTTTGTTGTCAAGATGACTCTGTCAGCAACTTTTGAAGATTGTACTGTTTAATATATTTATTACTTTCTTGCTATGGTGAGTACACAGGTTGGTTTACATTGACAGATGAATGACAGGTGATGTTCTTTCCTTATGTATCTTTCCCTCACTTTTTGAGCTGAAGCAAGTCATGGACTTTGTATTATACTTTTGCTGAGATGAGTGAGTGCATTTGAAGAGTTACAAGGTGCTTGTTAAACTAAGAAAATAAAGAATTTTCACCACAAAAGTTTTGATTTTATGCATTGGTCTCAAAAATGGCAAATGTTTTCTCCAGGCTTTTTCCTAGATGCTTTTGAAGACTCTCTTAAGACTAAGAAACACTGGTTTGTTATTTTCCTGCAAAGCAATATTCAAGATGCACAAAAATATCATCCTGAAGAAGGTAAAATCTTCTGGGAGTTTGTTCTCCTTTGGAAAGCCAAACTGTAATGCCATCTGAAACTGTAAGCATTATCCTAACTCCCTGACTTGCCTACTCAGAGACAAAATGCTTTCTGCAGCAAAGCTCAAAGACATGCAAGAACATAGGTTAGCAGGTTTGTATATGGTCATGTAAGGACTAGTATTTCCCATATAGATCATAAAATCAAGAACACTTCTGTTTTACAGTGCACATAACACTAACTCTTCAGGAAAATACTAGCTGAAATATTACCCCAAGAATTCAGGAAAATGACAGTTGAATTGCTGGTAAATTCAGCGATAAGGCACTTGTATAATATACCGGCACTTCAGAAAACAGGCAGTGAAATTGCGATGAACTGTCAATTTGCTGTCAAACTCTTCTCTTAGTCTGCCAGTGGTCCTCAGATGTTAGAACCCAAGTGGTAGCATCCTATAAAACTATTGAGTGGATTAAAGGTGTTTAGGAACCCCTGTCCCTGGGTTTGATGGTCACTTAATTAAATCTTATAAGACCACTGGAAATAGTACCCCACTGACTAAAGTGCCTAGAAACATTCTCAGTATATAAAAGCTACAATTAAGAATAAAATTTGTTTTGTGTGGTCTTTTATTCTTGTTAATGGAAGCTGTTTTATAATTGGGCCTCTCTGAGCAGACTTTCAGATGGAACTTTCAGATAGAGAATTGACATTTTCACCTTTGAAAATCTTGCTCTGGATCCACAAAGAGAATTTAACCTCTGAGTTGCAGTGGACAAAAATGCTGCCTCCTGGAGCCCCCAGACTGAATTCAAAGCTCAGGTTCCCAATATGAGAAGAAATACACCAGAAATCTAGATGCTCAGTGTGAGCTGCTGAAGTAAAAGAGGAGAAAGAAACAAGACAAGAGCTTTAAGGGCAGAGCAATAAAAGGACTTAGAAAGGTCTCAGAGCTGAACTCTAGTGTGTCCCCAGTGAGGAACAGACAATCAAGATTTAATCCACCTGGGGGAACTGGCTGTGTTGGAAAGGTGAACAAGAGCCCATGTGTGGAGCAAGGACTACTGGGAGTGAATACCTTGACATAAAACTACTGTTGGACTCTTCTTTTATCCCTGTGAGTCCACAGCTTCGGATCCTTAGTTATGAGCAGATGCCTGCTAAGAGCTCAGCAGAGCTCACTCTTTCCTTTCAAAATGTTGCTACTGACAAAATTGGTGACAGTGGGAGCGTTCGTCTTCTGCACCACAGTCACAGACACAGTGAACTCTCTCAAGAAGGCTCAGTGCCCTCCTGGTATTCTGCATTAGGCAACATTGCAAGACTGTAAGTACCATCTCCCTAACCAAGGAGAAGGTGCTTGAAACAAACATGCACCAAATCTGGGCAACTTCTTTAACAACTTGACAGTGGATGCAAACTCCCTTTATTTCTCCTGAGTCTCACATTTCAAGCTGCATAATGGATAGATAATAGGATGGAAGTTATCCCTGCCCTACCCCGAATTAAAGGTGCTCAATTATAGTACTATCCTGGAAAGTGAGATTAAACAGTGCATCTAGATCAGGCCTGGCATGCATCTGTACATCGGGAGTGCTCTCTGGCAAGACTATCAGAGCTAAGCAGTGATCCCTCCTCTGATGTATAAAGATGTATATGTGTATATATGTATATGCATATATATGTATATATACGTCTATATATCTAAATCTAATTTATGTGAAATTCCTGATATTGCTATATTGCTACAAGCCATCAGATCTAAGCTATCCACTTGCTCAGGTGGGGCAGCCTGTAATATTCCAGAAGCAGGACAAACAGCTTTAGTCATTTCTGGAGATTTTTATGACTTTAACCTTCTTGCCATTAAAACCAAAGTAGCAAATACTTGAGTAATTCTGAGTGACGGGGAAACATTCTGGTTTCTGTTTCATTTCAGAGCCCTTGGCAATAGGCAACCCCATACATTGCACTGACAGAAAAAGATGAGCCTGGCTCCCCCAGCTACAGTGTTTAAAACACCCACCTGAGACTCACATTCAGTTCTTCCATAGAGCAATGATTCTAAGCCATATCTTTTACTTTCTAAAAGATTGGTGTAATTACTAGACTCTGAGAAAAAGTTTGGTCACTTCTATTTTGTGCCATACAATAGTAAATTCAAGACATGTATAAATAACTGTAAACTTCTGTAGTGCTTGCACTTATTAGGGAGTCTTGGATTATAATCCTTGTTGATAAGAACAACAGCAACAATAATAATCAATAATAATAACAACCATAACAATAGTTGTAGTCACCCCGGTAAAGAACAGAGCAGCATGGATGGTACATATGGATGATCTACCATCAGATACAGAAGTCACCAAGAAAGAAAATAAATACTGGTCTTGCATTTTTAAAAGTTTCTTTGCATTTATTTTTAACATAAAGGTCCAGATTTTGAACAATATCCTGCATGAATCAAAACTATAATACCCCTCAAAGTCATGTTACATGGAATGCACTTCCTAAAGATCCTTTCTTCAGACTGTAATAACACTCCGCCACTCAGAGCATCTGTAGGCAGAAATAAAACAGCCAAATAATGAAAACTTCTTCCAGAGAGCAACCAGGCAGCCCAGGATATATGAACATTGCAAATATTTTGGGTAGGTAGATATCCTAGCCAAATTTTTCACTTAAAAGCAGATTTCAAATTCTGCCCCCAAATTTGTCCACTAGAAAAGGAGTAGCTCCTGGAAATAATAAAATGAGATCACAGTGTTTTTATTAAAGAGTGAAACTTTCTTGATAATGATGAAAGCAAAATGTAATGAAATCCACTTGTCCACATTGGTGCAGTTAAATTCACTGATCTGCTTCTTTGATATCAAGAAGGTATTTGACCAGGTCAAATAGACCTTCCTTTCTTACACATTGTGAAAGCCTGGATTAGACGACAACTTTTTTTTCTTCTTCAGTAAGGGCATATGTTTTGGTCAATGGTGGGTTATCATAATAATTTTTCCTTCAGAGAACCACGGGGTAAGAAAATCTATATGTTAGCTTGCTCTTTAATTTCATGTATTTTTCAGGTGGTTCAACTAATAGGAAAATGCTCATACTTGAAGAATTACTGGTGCTAGCAGAAAACAAATAGGTCCACTACACAGGCACTTTTAACTTATTTTTAACCTCTGGTTTGTACTTCCTAATTTTACTTTTGTGCCCAGGGAATTTCAATACAATCTCCATATACTTTTAATAAAACTATGGACAAACTCCATGCACTATTAGAACTAATTAAAACCATCCTTTCTCATTAGACAGATTCCTCTGAAGTTAGGTAGGATTCAACAGAAAGAAATATGGTACAATTTTAAGATATTAAATTTTAAATGTAGAAGTACGAACTACATTTTTCTATTAATGTCCTGTTGGACAGATTTTAAAAACACAATGCAGTCTCCTGTGATTAGGAAAGAAGACTACAGAATAAAGTTGTGTAGAATAAAAGAAAATTTGGACAGTTAATTTCCTACTTATTTATCCATTTATTTTTCTAATGTGTTTTTTATTAATAAGACCAGGACAGATTTTCTCTAGATTCAGGAGATAATCTTGGAACTGGAAGGAAGCATTGCACTTCTGTATCTCAGGGCTGTGGATGTGAACCAACAGTTCTTCTGCACCTTTATTTCTCCTTTAGTTACTGGAAAGGGAGAAACAACAATGTGGAGAGAGGTACCAAAGATGTTTGTTTTCTTTGTACCCCACATCTCTTAGGGACTGCTAAAAACTTACTAAAAGCATACTGAATTATGCTGTTATGGCTGAAAAATTACTGCTTTTTCATGATGCTTTGTAGGAAAGCCTACAGCTGAGGTCTTGACAGCACAAGGGACCTGTGTATAATCCTAGTACTGTCTACTACACTTTGTCCTTTTGTGGGTCGGTAGAGAAGGAGCCACCACCCTGCCCAAGGTCTCTCCCCCCAAAACAGATTAGTTAGACCTTCCAGCAGCTATTTCGTTACTCCTAGGACTGGAGGAAGCAATTTTCTTCAGAAGGGGCTGTATAATGGTGCAACAACACCTGGTGTGATTCAGTGCTGTGGCTCACTGCTATCCCTACCCTTCTCCCCCCACCCAGGGACTGCATCTTGTCCACTCTGGCCAATGCATGTATAGACACAACTGGGTTGCATGTGCCAAATCTTCATTTTCTTCCAGTAGAAACTGAGTGAATAATTGCATTTTAGCCCTGGAAAATTTTTCCTTTTGTTTTTTGTTTTTTTTCTCCATCTATTTGTCCCATCAAACAAATAGCTGCTGATTGAGACAGGTGCTATTTTTAAATAGCAGCTGAAATATTCCTTCACTGGTTTTTCATTTTCAACGTTCTTTCTTCCACATCTTGTTTAATGGGTGTTTGCTATTTTAGAATTCATTAGATGAACCCAGGGACATAGGTTAGAAGAATTTCTGTGGAAATTCCTATAGAGGTCACAAGTACCAGTTTACTTTTGTTGTATGTTATCTTCCCAGAAAGCCTTAATTTAGGAAGAAACAAACCACTACATTTAATAGGCTCTCACATGCAAGACCCAATACTTAACACAATTCTGTTAGATATGGAATTAAACATGAGCTACTTTGCGCAATATAGTGCATGCCAAGTGACATATAAGGAACAGGAAGATTTGTTTTAATTTTTGGCCTTTCTTCCACCTGAATACCTGTGGGCAGTGAAAGAACAAAAAGTAACTATTAAATTATTTAAATATCCTTGTCCACCACAGTCCTTTATGAAAACTAGAAGAAAGGACAACAGTTGGCTTTAAATTTCAGACATTTCCTGACATTTATCAGGACATTCATCTCATCAAAAGGAGTAAGATTTCAGTTTCATTTTTCTTGCTCAGTAGCCATTTGGGGGTGAGCAGTCTGATGGAGACCGGCTTCTTTCAGTGGTGGCTTTCCAGGAGCTCAGCCCTGGAAAACACAAGCCTCTGAGGAACACAACTGCTCCAGCCTCCTCGTGCCAGACCCTGTTGAAGCTATAACCTTCACATCATCTTCTTTCAAGTCAAGAAAGGAAAAAATGAGTGATCCTAAAACTGTGTGGCCTCTCCAATGTCTCTTGTTTAAAGAGCACTTGTGATCATTTGGTAGGAGAGTTCCTGTTGATCGTCAGCCATCTAAATGTTAGGACTTTAGCCTACGCCTGTTCTTGTGACCTTGTCTGCAGTCACTAGAGGAAGATCACCATCTTCAGATTTATCTCCACCCAGAAATACTTGCTCTTTATCTCTGCCGCCCTGTGCAGCTATGTGCACCCCAGTATTTCTCTTGGTCTTCTGTGAAGCAGTAGTAAATCTGTTCTTTCTGGGGTTTATCAGCTGGGGACAGATGCTCTGACATCCCTCCTTTCCGGGGTTTGAAGAATGAATTACTTTTCTGGTTACAGTGATAATATCTGAATGAGCTAGACTGAGTAGGTTAAGCAAGGTAGTCACTTTTAGGCTATGATGTAGGGCTTAGCTGCACTGTGCTTGTAACCATACCAGCAGTTTCATTCTTTGCCAGTACTAACTGAAACATACTAAAAATACCAAGGGAATGATCCAGTGTGGAACGATCTGTCTTGGATAGCCTGCAGTATCTAAAATGGCACAAAACACCTATGTGTAAGCATCTGAATTGCTCCCAAAGTGTAACACCAGCTCTTGTCAGAAACAGCATTGCCTTCTGGTAGTTTTCTTTTGCATATACAGCCAGACTACATAATCAGTGTCATGCTATAAGTGTCATGCTATAAGCGTCTCGATCTCCACATTTCTAAAGGTCTTAGACATTCAGGGCATACTCCCAGTGTTTTTTACTCCTGATAAAACATGTCATTCCACAACCACTGAGAGCCACGAAGTCTGATAGATGCTTCATCCAACATTTGAATTAAGCAACGTCAGCCTTTGCCTAACACAATGTCTCAGTTAGAGCCTCTTAAAGAAGTAGTTTGTCTTTGCCACATGCTGAAGGAAGCTACCTTCATTAGACCTTTGTCAACAATAGCCTATGTGGTCTGTGTACGTGTAGGTCAAGTGTTCACATATTTTCATGTGTGAACTTACCATTTTTTGGATGGGCAAGGGAACAGTACCCAATTCAGCAGACACATGCAGCAAGGAAGCTGCCTCCATAACTCTTTCTCATAACATGACAGCTATCACTTCAATATTTTGAACACTCTCTGAAGCCTGCAGCTCACTTCGTTCTCTAATTCTCTTAACTTCTGCTATTATTATGCTGCTCATCCTTAGTATAGTTAAGAAACAAAGAGCTCCTGTTAAAACCTACCTTCAGTCCTGAGCAGCTGCACTGACCACTCACAGGCTGGCTGTGGTGTTTGGGAAAAGAGAGAGCAGCTACACAATAAATATGAGGGTTAAATACAAACTGCCAGAATGCTGCAATGTCATTGAAGTAGCTTATTCCATTGGTTGAAATGTATTAATTATATCTTTAAATGATATTTGTATGTGTCTGATTACCAGAGCAGGACTAGGAGGGAAGAAGAGAAGGCAGACACAAGCACAGAACCTGTAATGGACTGTGCTTTGTACTAATGGTGATCTATTTGCAATCATAAGAATCCTAAACTAGCTTCCATAAAACAAACAAACAAACAAACAAACAAAAAAAAAAACCACAACTTTGACACACCAGAAACCAATAATAAGATCTACGTTTAACACACAAAAAAACTCAGTGGGCTCAAGGAACCATGCTTAATGCTGATGGTATTTACCACCCTGCTCCTTTCCCTCTTTCTCCTCTCACCCTTGAGTTCTGTGTCTCCATTAAAGCCTCTCCTGATTTGCAACAGGATGAGAGAAAAGTTTACATCCTACATACTTTTTCAAGCCACGCACAGGAACTGTAATGCAGCAGTGCAGAGGCACTCCAACTAATATACTAATTGGATGCAGATGTGTTCTGCCTCTTGGAAAAATAAGACCAACTGGATGATCAACAAGAGCCAAATGGGTAATTTCTTTTTAAACAAATTGGTTTTATTAACTTAAAACTGCCCATAATCCAACTAGTCTGGCAGAGCTGGAATACTACGAAACCACAGGCAGTATGTGATACCTGTTATTATCTCATACTACTTTTGGCTGTGATCATGCCATTCTGAGTAATGGGCTAACATGTAATGCAGAAGTCTCCCTTAAATAAAGGGCAGCATATGTGAGCATTGCCCCAGGAGCTGGCCAGGAAATGAACTGTGATTCAGGCTAAATTCTTTTGTTGCTCCCTATTTTCTTCAGTGGGAACACATTTCTGTGCTCTGCCTGCAGAAAGCCCTGCTCCCTCCTGCCCTTGGTGAGCAAAGAAGGACACTGTCAGAGGGAAGGAAATCATGCCAGCCTTGCCCTTAGTGAAGAGGAAGGGTTGTAACAATCGCTTTTGACACTATTTGCAATACTATCAGCCACCAAGACACATGGACTACCGAGACTGACATTTTAAAAGTTACCACGGGGTCTTTCATCTAAGAGAGATTACTGCCAGGCAGCAAATTCTTATATAGCCCACGTCATTGGCAGTGATGGGAGGAAAGCAATGTCAGTGCAAGTCGAGGGACTACAAAGACAAAAGGGTCTCCACTGAACATGAATCCTTTGACACTGCTTAACAACCTTGACTTTCACTAGTGACAGACGGCTAAAGGAAGGGCCAAAAGCTGAATAGTTTGTTGAGTATTTTTCTTCCTTTGAAAACCAGAATATCTTTATTGCCCGTCAAAGTTTTATTTCCGTGGAAAAATAATCCACCCCATAAAATGATTGTCATGACTTTACTAAAGACAGGAGCAAAACCAGTTGGTATCCTCAACACTCTTTGGAAACAAAAATGTTGGTAGAGTCTATAATGTCAGTATCTATACAGTGAGGGCTACCAGTGTCCACAGCACCATGTCTCTCTTCTTTAACCCTCTGGCATCACTTGATTTCTGAGTCCAACTTTTTAGGTGATGGTTAGTGGTCTAGTGGGCAGCCAGAGATTTTAATTTCAGAAAGAGTGATTGCAGGTTACTGAATGACATCTAGGGATTATGTTGGGAAGCCTCTATTTTCCAGGTCAGTTAGAGCATCTCTTTTTTTAAAGACACAAAAACATTCAACAAATAAATACAGTGTCAATGAAGCCTAGATGTGCATTTTAGTCTTGGAGAGCAACAAAAAATAATAGCAATGGCAGCATTCCTACCACTGAAAACAATGATAGTTTAAGAAAAAAAAAAGGAGCTATGCTACCGCAAAAGAGAGAAACCATAGAGATCAGCTGAAAGCAGCAGAAACAAACAAACAAACAAACAAACAAACAAAACCACCTTTGATGTTTTCTGTTACTGGTTTGAGAGAATACAATATATCTAGACGTGCCTGTCTTCCAAAGATAGCCTTCTACCAGAACAGTGGGATTTGAACAGCAGATTTGAATAATTACATTTCAGATGATTGCCAGTTCAGATTATTTGAGATTACAGCCACTTCAGACGTAACTTCTTTTGTTTTTAATTTTATAAATGTGCTAACTGAAAACTACATGTGGAGTAAATAACTATCTAATGAGACCTGTGTGAAAGATGTTTATTTGAACCAATTAAAGAACAGGAGAAATGTTAAAAAGAAAGAGAGAAAGAGAGAAGTGAGAAAGAGAGAGAGAGAGAGAAGAAAAAGAAAGAAAGAAAGAAAGAAAGAAAGAAAGAAAGAAAGAAAGAAAGAAAGAAAGAAAGAAGGAAAGGAAAAGAAAAAAGAAAAAGAAAAAGAAAAAGAAGAAAGAAAAAGAAAAAGAAAAAGAAAAAGAAAAAGAAAAAGAAAAAGAAAAAGAAAAAGAAAAAGAAAAAGAAAAAGAAAAAGAAAAAGAAAAAGAAAAAGAAAGAAGGGTTGCAAAGTTACATATGTTCAAACATAACAGATGAAACGCTTTCATTTTTAATGGAAGAACAGGTGGCAGCCAGGTTGGGGTCACATTAGGTTTGGGAGCAGACACTACCCTAGTGCAAGAAATTCTCACAGACCACAGATCTGCATGTTCTGTTCCAGGTAGTACTAACAGGGACTCAGAAGCTCCTGCGTTTCAATCCTTACCCTTCAGGTAAATCCACATGTGTAAAAAACACATTTTTTCAAGAATTTGCACCAGGCCCTTAAAACCACATAATTTATCTAATGGCTGATTGCAACAACCATATAGAAATGTCTTGAGGTGAAACTTGAGAACATGACCTGCAAACACAGATAACTGATACAGACCTGCATTTAAGAATGACAGTGAAAGAAAACAAAAAATAGTCAGTTACTATGTTTTGAGAAATGTATTCAAGTCAGTCCTTTTCAAACTTCTCAATAAATAAATAATAATACTAAAAAAAAAAAAAAAAAAACAGTTGCATAAAATGATCTAGCTAGTAATTTGCTCCTTATGTCTGGTTCCCCAAGGAATCTTTTTTAGCCTCATGGAACTGCATGCAGATGTTGATGCTTTTTCTCAGTGGGGCACTCTCTGGGGTGAGCGCAGGGTCCCTTGCTTGCCTCTTGTACAGGACTGAAGTGATGGTGACCACACAAGAGCAGGAACTCTCTGGGTGTGTACACACAAGTGGGTAATTTTTATGTTTTTATTTTTTAATGAAAGGCATACACTGGAAACAGCTGTGAGAATCATATTGTAGGTTTCATTTTCCAAAGCTGTGCAGCAATTATTTTGGCATCCAACAAGTCTGGCCTTCAATCATACTCTTTTGGCTCCACTGTGCTAGGCAGGCTCTATGGCAAAGCTCTTGCATTCACAGGCTCTTTCACAGGATCAAACCATAGAAGATTTAATTTGGAAGTCACCCCTGGAGGTCACTTCAGACAGCTTTCTTCTCTAAGGCAGGCTAATTTAAAGACTAACAATCTAGTTAGGGTAACACCTTTGTCCTTTAGGGAAGGTGATTTTTTCAGTCTCAGAGTTTTACACCCCTATCGGTGAATCCACAAATTTTCTGTTCTCAGGGAATGTTGTCTGCCTGCATCATTAATATTTTACTAAATATAGTTTAGTTGTAAATGGCATACTCTTTCAAATCTTTGCAGGAATCGGCTATAGTTCACCAATCATGTCTTTGCAGACCATTAATGATGTGGGAATAACAATTTGCCAACTTTTGTTTTAGGATGGACCATAGTTGTATACATGGCTTTAGACTAAATAAACTTTTACTCTTCGGCTGGCATAGTAATAGTTATGTTCTAGACATTCTTTTTAAGATCATTATGAGAGATTCAAATTAGGCCTAGATACAGTTATGGAACCCATATCAAATGAGATACAGACCCACTAAGATACTCAGGAGAAGCATTTCAAAGTGGATAACTTCTAAGGCAGGATTTGTTTTTACAGCTTTTGTTCCATAGCACCATAATTAAAAACTGACATGATTAAAAACCAATCTTGTTGGAGGACTGCTTCTCAGCTGGTAATATATTCTGTACATGATTTTCAGTTCTGTGTTTAAAGGTTAATTTTTATTCACTACTCTACACTTTTTTTGTTTATCCTCCAGAAGCCTGCTCTGGCACTATTTCTACAGACTGTTATACAATTCTGACACTCTGGGCTCCAGCTAGTCAAATACTTCATTTCTGTCCTGACTATATTTGTCTGTGGCTTAGAGGTATATTCACTAACAAAACTGTGGAACAGTTTGCAACCACGTAGATATTGTCCCAGATCTGGATGAACTTTCAGCAAATCAGTTCTGCAAAGGATCACAGTGAAGTAAGTGAACAGCATTTATCTTGATTTCATATAAAACATCAGGATAGCTTTCTGTAATATGAAGACTTGCAGTGCAGTACAGCAAGCTGGTGTGTACAAACCAAAAGCAGCTGCCCTGCTGGGCTCTGAGCAGCCGGCTGGTTTTATTAGTCTTGCCACTCGCTGGAGAAAGCACTGATTCTGCCAGTGTTTGGGTAATAGCTCTGCCCTGGGATCTGCTGGAGCTATTGCACATCCATCTGGCAAAAGACGTAGAGATGCACGAGAGCTCCAGCCCCATGAACTGTGTAAATACACAGCAGAGTGTGCTGACGCCAAAGGCAGGCACTGGCAGAGCTGCTCTGCTTGGCAGCTGCTCTGTGCACACGCGGCAGTGCTGACATGGACCGCGCAGCCGCACAGCATCGCGCGTGCCCAGTCATCCTCCCCGGAGGTGAATGGCTGCTCTTCCTGCAAGCTGGTGAGACTTCAGTGTACATGAAAAGACTAAGCCCCTGAATGCAGAAGCAGCAGCTGCCAATTTATTTCATTTGGAGCAGTGTTCACCTTGCACGTTCAAGTATGCACAGCATGCATTAAAACAGTCACCTAGAAATACAGGCAAATAAAATATAAGGCGAGCTTAAGAATTCTTGGGGAAGGAAAATCAGACTGATTTTTGAAAAGTTTCTACCCTTTCTCAGTTCTTACAGTGTGGAAGGTATTAGTGGGAAGTAAGCTCTCTTACCAGTTAACAGTAAATCAATGAGGCTGGTGGAAAGAACAGAATGACAGAATTAATGCATTTTTTATACATAGATAAAGCATCTAAGTCCATTTCCCTATATATAACAATGACATTTAGAATCTATTACCGCACTGTAGTAAAATGAAACAATAACAGCTGTTGTAAAGATATTCATGTTCTAGAAGATTAGGAGTTAGAAATTAGAACAGAAGAAGTTACCCAGGGATTAATCGCTGGGGGAAAACACAAGCAAAATGCAGTTTGGAATGACTACCTATCTCTGAGGGGGAGTCTTGGCAGTGTCACTGTAGTTGTAAGTTTTCTGAACTTCCTTAAAAGCTTCAAAAGCATCTGCAAAGGGCCCAACCCAAAGGAGCTCACCTGTATCAGAAACCTGCAGCAGTAGCTCAGATAGACATAGTCATGAAGTCAGTGCATGGCAAACCACGTGACCTTTTAAATTTTTGAGTGGTGCCAGAATCAAAGATTAGTTTACGTTTTATCAACAGACCATTTCACTGTTTGTGTCATATAGTCAACTTTTCAAAATCTCTGGAGAACTGTAGAGATATAACTCAAGCTGTCTTGTGACAAGCCATAATTGTATCACAATATGAAAGCACTATATTAAAATAAATAAATAAATAAATAAATAAAGGCAAATCTGAATTAAAACAGATGACATAGGAACATCGTGGTTTTGCTTGAGAATGGGAAATGGGAAATATTCAGAGCTAGTACTGTCCTTTCTGTATGGTCTTACTTGGTTCTAAGAACTTCACAGGAATGTAGAAAGTAACTGGAAGGGTATCCTGGGTAAAGCTAAATGATCTCCACTCCCTTCTTCTTTTTCAATGTTAGAAAATAACAACAACAACAACAACAAATGATCAGAGTCTGGATTTCCATATTGTACAATTATGACCTGATAAAGAGGAGGTGATGTTAAAACCGTCACTCATTTGGTGCTCAGTCATATACAGTAATGAGATTGACACAACCTGAGACAGTCATTTGGTGACTGGCAGTCACTGTCTCCTCAACGTAGGTACTTTCTGCTTTACTGCTACTTCTGTACAAAACAGGGAGAAAAGTGCATGCTAATGGCAGGAATTTTTGACAAAGGTAAGCTCTCCTCCTTTATATTCTTTTCAGAGGATGATGCACTTGGCTGCTCCTGGAAAATTCATGAATCATGGTTTCCAAGGTCTTTGTCATGGTTCCTATTTTAACAAAAGCTAGATGGACAATTGGTAATAAATTATGTAGAGGATTTAGCCCCTTTTTCTATTTTAGAAGTCAGCTTCAAGACAGCTGTGAGAGTTATGAATTTACTTGCTCTTCATAACTGCTTAATTCTTGGGGTGAATGAAGAGTAGCCTGAAGGTTGTTTGCAATCTGTTCAGTGCAAATATTTACTTGCCAAAGGCTTTGTCCTCCGTTTGCTCTATCTAACCAGGCATTTCCAACCTGAGAGGTGTGCACCTCTGCAACCATGTGAGCTGGCTGTCCCAGTTAGTCACTTCACAACAATTTACATGAATGAATAAACTTTGTGACTTTGTGAGTGTTAATCTAAGATTTATAAATGGGAAAAGTTCCTGGAGGGCCCTTCATTCATCCAGGGAAAGAGTGAGTAAGCACAATGGGAAAGGAAAACTGCCAGAAATAAGGAGAGCATGTTGAAAAATTTAAGTCTGTCCTTTTCTTCTTCTGCACAAGGAATATCATTATATTTGGCCATGTGCATATCCAGACTTAAAAATAGCTGGATTCCTTCCTAACTAAGAGGGAGAAGGGTATAAACCGTATGTATTGGCTGTCCAACAGACTTACATCTACATGTGAATATACATGTGTGGTCCTGGCTGTGACTGATGTCATCATGTGTCTGTACGAATGCCTGCCAGGTACGCTGGGAACAAGTCCATCCCCTGCTGTACTAATAACACTATCCTTCCTGAGCACAGCCCTAGCCAGCTTCAGGGAGCTTGGAAGGTTTTTTATGGGAGATCTTTGATGATATAATCGGTGATGTGCCTGCTGCAAAACTATTTATGAATAATGTACCTAATGCCCCTTTCACCCTTTTAACAGAAACAGCATTTGAAAACTCTTGTTTTTATTCTGAAGCTTCTTTCCAGCTTCTTCACTGCCAAAAGCTTCCTCTATTGGCTTTCTCTCAGGAATACAATGCAAGCACTTTCTAAGTGGCTTTTGGATTATTCTGCCTACTTTCTCTCAGGATGCTTCAGCATCTCTGCAAACATTGTTCTGCCCTGAGCTTCTGCAGACATCCTATGGAAAGTTCATCGACTCCCAGAGATGTGGCTGGTTTTGACCAGTCTCCCCTGTGAATAAGTGTAGGGTATGGACTTCTGTTTTCTCATCTATTTCATTCCCCAAAATAAACCTAATTACTTTTTTGTTGTTGTTGTTGTTTGGGTTTTGTTTTGTTTTGTTTTGTGTTCCTCAATGAAGGATAACTGTTATTCCCTTCACTTTCAAGGTTTCATCCAGCCTGTGCCGTAACAAGAAAGAGCGTGAAATAATAAGGGCTGAAAGGCATCTCTAAGCATGAATTTTCTTCTCCATGAGGAGGATAGGGACAGTTTTCATGGGGATATCACTAACATGGTTAAGCTCTATCAACATTGGCTTAGCAATGTTGGCAAATATGTCAAACTGTTAAACAGAAACACATTTGGGATTTTTAGACAAGATGAAAAAGAAACTAAGATATCAGTGACTGAGAGACAGTAATTAAATACAGAGGATTTTGCAGTTACAGAGAGCTCAAGAGAAGGTCTGTTTACCTGCAGCAGCAGAGCTTCATTTTTGGTTCAATCAGTTGTTTTTATCTGTTTTAGGGTATGATGCTGTTGCTGACAGAGCTACTGCCAAAATGCCAGTTTTTCTACCACCTGTTTCAGATGACGCAAGTTTTTCTCAGCGGTGAAGATAGAAAGTAGTGGAAGTTTTGCACACCAGTTGAGCTACAATCCTACAGTTGGTATTTCTGTTTCGAAATATTTTGTCACATATTCTGTGGGAAGTTTCCCACAGAAACCTTTTTTATTCATTTCAGAAGGTGGCTATTTTGCCAGAATTCATCCTTTCATCCAAAGGATTTGCCATCATAGAGAAAATAATAATGCAGAATCATTCTTTAAAGATGGCATTCATTTCTAGCTGTGACTAAAAATTGATACTTTCAAGGAAGTTTTCACACTCCCCACACCAAAAGGATGTATATAGCTACCGTTTGTATACATTATTTTCCCCAAATATCTTCTCTTTCCTTTCCTTCAGAGTTCTTTCTGCATACATTTTTAACACGTTCTGCCTCAGCAAATAAGTGTTCTGCCCTTGCTGCCGCCATCTTCTCATGAAGTTGCTAATACGTATGAATATTTTGAACCCCACCCAGGAAAGCAGACCAGTCAATTGCAGAGCAATAAAAACATCTCTGGAAACGAACCAAAAGTCTAACTCCTCTGCAACTGAAGAGCCTCAGACAAGCTGAGGGTAAAGAGGTTTAACTTGGTCCCTTGCCAAACAAACCATACCTATGTGAGAAATCAGAGCAGTCAAGAAATGAGCACAACCATATAAACCATGTAAATTCTAGAATAAAATAAAGGAATCCTCCCACTTTCCAGAAGCCATCCCTAATATTATTTCTCTCCTTTCTCTGCCCTTTTATTCTGCTGGGCTATTTACATTGTCAGAACTGACAGTGATTTTCCTGTGCTTATTCTGCTAATTCTTGCTGCGGTTGGAAAGGTGTATTTTGTCTCACTTAGTCCAAATCGAGAAATACAAAGTTTTTGTTTACGAATGAAGCAGTGTTTTTCTTTTTTCTTTTTCTTTTTCTACCCTCTCTCTCTCACTCTCTCTCTCTCTCTCTCTCTTTTTTAAGAACATGTTAACTGAGGTTGGCAGGTTAGATAGCAGCATGCACCTCCTGTCCATACACTGCACTTATCCATTTATTTGCATTGAAATGAAAACTTTGCACTGATGTGGTCAGCATCAGCAAAATGCTTTGATGTGCATGAGGCCTCTGGTTCAGAACCGAAAAAAACAACAACAAAAAAAAGACTCATAAAGAAGAAATAAAATAAAATAAAATAAAATAAAATAAAATAAAATAAAATAAAATAAAATAAAATAACATACTGAGGGGAAAAAAAAATCCCCCCAAAGAGGGAGAGCAGACATAGTAATAAGCAACTTCATCTTTCCTTAGCTGGGCTATAGCACTAACACTTCCTTGGAAGACCAGGGTGACTGTGATACTTAGTATCGTAAAATTAACATTTAGAGATGGAAGCAGGCCATATGGCTCATCTAGATTCATTCACTTTTTTTGTCTAGCTTTGATACCTTGTAATATTTTTATCCCCTAAGTGCTTGTATATCTATTTTTTTTTTCCAGTATGCTCCTGAATAAAACATATACTGCTACTTTTGGTACTAAGAGATTACCCAGCACAGAAACAAGTGAACTCCCTTAGCGTATGCTTATTTCATTTGCCTAAGTTTGTGCATTCTATAAATTATTCAGAGAAGTGATATTAGTGGATCAACAACAGCTCTGGTTCATCAGGTCATATTAAAAATCTTGGACCATTAGGTTGGTAAGGTGCCAAAGTATAACAGAGATAGTGAATTTACAATGCAGATTTTCAGAATAATCCTTCTCCACACCGAATCAAAGTCCATTTGTGAGATATTTTCTATAAAACATAATTCTCAGTGCAGCCTCATCCCTGGAGTCTGGGAAATGAAATCTGGGACCTCTGGGAATGCAGTGTTTAAATGGGCGATTTTCCTGTCATCCCCCCTCTCACTGCTCGGAAGATGATTGCAATCAGGAGCTCCAAGCAGGCAGCCATTTTGTGTGTTATCTGTTCACTTCCCTCATGCTTTCAAAGTGCTCCAGGAGTATTTTTGCTGAAGATTTTCCAATCACCTTTTTCTTCCTTTTACTGGTCTGTGTAGAAAATATCTATAATGGGGTGCAATTGAGAGATTCTGATTGTCCCTCCATTCAGTTGCCTAGGAAACAGACTTGTGGATATCCAGCTTTTTCCTTCATTACTGAAGATGCCATTTACAGTTGATTTCCTCCTATGTCTCCTTTGCTGTGTGCACCACTGAAAAGGAAAGGGCAGAATAAAGCTTGTTCTATTGTTTTGTTCACTGGTTTAAGGTGTTATTTGTTTGGAGAACATTCAGAGTATAAAGTCTGAATGCACTGTGCATGACTGATATCTATGCCATGGGTATCACATAATTAATTCTTTTTTGTTGTTGTTGGTTTTTTTTTTTTTTTTTCCTTGCTTAATGGGCAAAGTCAAATATAAAGCTGGTAAGATTCCCTCAAACAAATTCTGTATTTAGTTATTCCTGTGAAAAATTACTGTGGTTTTAATTAATATGAAATTCAAATTGAAAACCAGGGGTACAACTAAGAGCCGGTTTGATACCTTCTACTCATTTTACTGTCTGCTTATATATACTGAAGTGGAGGAAAGTATTAATTTTGAGGCTGGCTCATAGCATGCCCTGCTGAGAATGGATTTTAATCAGTCTAAGGACTTTAATCCTAAAAAAAGATCAAATTTGGCATCTCCCTGTGAAAAGGTGTAAATGGTGAGTCACTGTACTATTTAAGTGCAGTAGAAATTTATTCTCAGTAAAAGATATTAATCATGAAGACCTCCAGGTATTCATTTGGATGTGTGTTTTTCTTCTCTCTGCTTCCTTCTCTTTATTCTTTTCCTTTGTTCTCATTCTTATTATTTCAGCTCCTTCTTCCTCTCATCCATCACTTTTATCTTTCCCCCTTTATCTTTATCTGTCCTTTTTACTATTTACTTTTTTTTCTCCTCTACTTTACTCTTTTACTGAACCTTCCTAGTCCCCCCCCTCCTCCTCCCCTTTTTTTCACCTCCCAGGAAGCATCTCTCACCTGTCCCCCTTTTTAGAGATATAACGTATTTGGTTTCAAAGTCATCTCCTGCCCATTCTAGTTTGAAAATTATTAATACCAGTAATAAAGAATAATGAAGGGCTGGGTAACAGTAGAGAAAGCTGTTTATAGGTTGGAAAAGGAACTGAAAAGCATCAGACATTTCTTTACTGTATCAACTTCTCTTTGTGTGCATCCCTCACTTTGCAATCCCCAGTTTTGGGGCGATCATCTGGAAGATCAACAGGCCTTCACCCCCAGCAGTCTCCTTCACCCCCAGACCTCCTTCCCTGCCTAATTCTCTCTTTTCTCTCTCTTTGCTCCCTTTCACAGCTCTCTCACTGTGTTTTTTTCTGCTTCTTTCTCTCTAGCCTCCATTTTCCTCGGACTGTTCTTTCCCCTGATTGCGTCTCCAGCCTTCTGACCCCAGAATGACTGCAGAGTCACTCCGGATCTGCTCTTTTTCTATCTATGGTGTTTTTCTCAGTGAGTTTTTTCCCTCATTATTTTCACTTCAGTCTTTTTTTTTTTTTTTTCCCCTGTTACCTCTAAGCAACATGGCCTGCTTCATTTTAGAATAATGAGCCAGCCCAAGCCTCAACAAAGCAGGTAGAGTTGGATGGAAGTTGAACATTAAAAAAAAAACAAAACCAAGCAAGCAAGCAAGCAAAAACCCTAAAAAAAAGTCAGAAAAAAAACAACAACAAAATCCAGTTACATTAACAGGACTAGCCCATGGTTCAGATAAAGAAAGGAAAAGAAGTGTCTCCTATCCATGAATCAGTGCCGTCCGAGGAAGAACGACAGTGACAATGATCTTCAGTGTCTTCCTCTTTCTACTCCAGCCATAGGTCCACACTTCCTGCTATAGTTCCTTTTTCTGCAAGGAAAAAATACCTTGGGTATCAGTGCATTCTTAGTGTTGCCTGAAAGAGCTCAGATAATAGGCCTGCAAGAGGACAAGTAAAACAGGGATCGGAAATTATGGCCAATTTCTTTCTTGACATGTTAATGCGGGTAGGAAGGGACACACTTCAGGGTGGATTTTATATTCTTGCTCTTGGTCTTCAGGTAGTGATTTGCTCTGCAGACATGGAGGTGATAAAGGGATGTTGGAGAGGAATGAATGTTAATTTATCAATGGTAAATATCAGATGAAGCTGACAGGGTTTTTTATTTTTTATTTTTACAGTTTTCATCTGAAAATTCTAATAGGTAGAAATAAAAACAAAAGTTTTCCTACATTTCCAACACATTTTATTGGGAATTTTTTTCCAAGCTGGGTTGTGATTTCTGTCCAAAACCCTCAACAGGTACATCCTGCCCCTGTATAATGATTATTTTAGTTATTAGAACTTCCAGAAGGAATATTGATTCAAATCCTTCTTCTTTTCTAATTGAAACAGTGACTTGAATCTGAGTATATAATAACTTGGGTGAATGCCTCTGTCATAACAATATTGGCTTGTCTTTAGGGAGATAACACTCCTCAATTTCATAGTGAATCTTGACTTTATACCAATGAGGATTTAAAATTTATTTTTTTATCTTGATAAGTTTCATGGGATAGGGGAAAACTCCGTTATGACATGAATAAACCCTGTCTTCCCCCTCTACCCATGACACCCTCAGTCATCTTTGGTTCTTAATCTTCTGGGTTCCCCAGGGCCCATGTAGCTCTCCTGAGGGGGGACAGGGAAAAGAAAGAGACAATAAATATAGATATATAGAGAGGCAGACTGAATAACTAGGGTTGAAGAATGGCTCAGCTGAAACCTGTAAGGACCAAGCTGAAAAGAAGTATTTTTAGTAATAAAATTGAATCTCTTGTTAGATTTGTTCTATAATGATAATAATTAGAGAAGCTCTCTGCTCTCCTCCATGACACTTTTTGCCATGAGCTGGGATGAATCAAAAAGCGAGCTCAGAAGTGAGGTGCCTGACTTGTAAACCACTGCATCCTTCTGCTAGCTGGAGTGGCCACAGACAGCACACACATAATAAAGCTGTGCCCTTGAATAATCAATCCAGTGGGACTGACATTTGAAGAGATGATGACTTCCTTCAACCAAAACAAAGTGCAGTCACTAACATGGCTTAAACACAAGTTATTGTTATGTGAATAGGACTCAGCTTCACAGGATGTCAAATAACATGTAAAAATACCAACAGTAAGCAAAACTTCTGGATTAGGACATATGAGGACCTAGACAAAAGGTCTGGGAGGGAGAAAAAAGGAAGAATCAAACTTAATAGCAAGCCTATAGCTATGAGGGCTTTTAGCAATGCAGTTCCTGCCTGGTTATGCTCTCCCCTGCCCCTTCTTTCCTTTTCTCCTCCATTAGGGAGAAGAATTCTGGAGAATAGTTGGCTTGGTCACAATGCTTGGTCATTGGGGTAGGAGCTAAAGCCTGACATGCACATATGAGCATCTATATACATCTCACAATATTTAGCAATACCTGTGCTCCTGAATAAGCCTTTGCTAGCTTTCGAAAGAAACCTGGAAAAGCGAAAGAAAGTTGAAGGAAGCTGGAAGGAAAGACTCCTTACGCTTCCTAATAAGCCCATCATGTGAGTCAGCTCAAGGCTAGTCACAATGAAGTGCCACATTATTTCACTAAAATAGACTGTGGGGTTATTATTAACAACATAGAAATAAAATGAGAACAGGATGGAAACCGGCTTGCAGCAGGGAGATTTATGACTTCTATGTCTTGTGTGCACCCTGTCTACAGTCATGACCTAATTTCTCACCAAACATAAAAAAGGTAAGAAGAAAAAGTCTGGTAAAGGAGATAAAGTGGAAGACTAATACAAAACATACTAGGTTATGTTGCCGTTCTCTTTGATGAGTGCATTAGGGACTAATTTCTCTTCTTGGAAAACTCTGGGGATCTGGGTCTGCTTATTGAATGAGACAACTAGATAAATATTTTGTTTTTGTTGTTCTTGCACTTCATAGGTTTTATGTTAAACCTTTATCTTTCCTTGATAGACTTCAATAAATCAGGTATTTCAAAAAAAAGATTTGTACATTTTCTCTGTCTTTCTGTGAAGAGTGTGAATGTTTTAGGTTTCCTCAGAAATGCCATACGTTGCCCTATAAAGCCTTGAATCAGGAAAGCCTCCGTTCAGGAAAACATTTAACCATATGCTTAACTTTAACTTTAGGCATATGCTTAAAATTTAACATGTGCCAAAATTCTTTCCTGAAAAGGAATAGACTTAAGCACTTGCTTATGCACTCTCCTGGATGAGAGCCCTGTGTGTTACAGATCAGATTCTGCTGCCCTTGCCTACAGAATTATTCAGCTACCCCTATCCTGCTACTATTTTCAAAGTAATTTCAATGATTAGGATGCTACTTCCCCACTGGACACAAATCAGAACAGGATACCTGTATTTTCTAGACATTATTGACAATCTTACCTCTCAGCAAAACCTAGCTCATTACCTACAATGATTCTTCACTGGTCCAATGGTTTTCTAAATTGCCTTGTTGGTGACTTAAAAGATTAAAATAAAAAAAATAATAAAATTAAAAAAAAAAACCTTCTGTGTTAGTTTACCTCTGGGTTTTGTGATCAATACATAGGTATTTTAGTCTTTGCTGTCCTAGTTTACAGCCCTTGAAATGAATTTAAATTAGTTTGGCATTTTTGGAAATACTAGGTTGACTTCTCTTATTTTGGACTCTTCCACAAATGTAGGTACATTTTGCTATGTTCTAACTTTTTTTTTAAGTGATAAAACTTACAATGGCTAAGGGGAAAAAAAAAAAAAAACACACACAAAACAGTCTTCTACCCAGTTCATTCTCATATCCATTAATAATGACACAGGTTGTCATTATTAATGCTGAATGAAATCCTGTTTGAAACGATACATCACTTTTATCCTAGGGTAATTACCAGAGTTTAACAATTTCCTTTCATGTTTGCTAAACTTTAAAGAGCTTGATCCCAAAAAGGGGAATGTGCATGGGAGGGGGGAGGGAAGCAGACCAGCACACAAATCCCTTTATTTATGAATGGGATTTGTTCATGCATTTCCTGCACACAAGCAAAGTAAGTAGAAGGATCTGAAACTACTGAGCAAAACTCTTTCTTGGGAAGTCAAAACCCTCTTATTTTCTAGAGGTCTGACAGCCCTAGCATTGAATTTATGCTTCATTATAATTAGAGCTGCTTGCACTCTATTAACAAAATACTTTGTAATTTGTATATACTTGTCTTT
>VXAA01003594.1:214927-244081 GCA_013399115.1 Anseranas semipalmata | reverse complement strand
GAGGTGGGGATTGGTGTCTTCTCCCACATGCAGGTGATAGAATGAGGGGGAATGGGTTAAAGTTGCACCAGGGGAGGTTTAGGTTGGATATTAGGAAAAACTTCTTTAATGAAAGGGTTGTGAGGCATTGGAACCAGCTGCCCAGGGAAGTGGTTGAGTCACCATCCCTGGAGGTATTCAAAAGACATTTAGATGTAGAGCTTAGTGACATGGTTTAGTGGAGGACTTGGTAGTGTTAGGTCCTAGGTTGGACTAGGTGATCTTGGAGGTCTTTTCCAACCTAAACGATTCTGTGATTCTGTGATTTAAGCTGATTTATTAACGTTTTAATTACTATGTTGTTCTTCACCCCCCAAAATTTAACTTTTCTGAGAGGAAATCCAAAGAAAAAAAAAAGCTTTTAGCTGACAGTAAAAACTGTGAACACAAAATTCCCTAAAGGCTGCTTGTGCTTCCCAGCTTTGGACAAGAAGTGACTTAACCAAAAGGCTCTGTTTTCTTTACAGCTTGGCTTTGACCTTCCTGTGAAAACTCAAACCCAACACAATGTGACAAATCACATCTTTGAGATAATATACTTTGGATCTGCAAAGTTTCCAAAGAGCTCATCCTCAAAGAGAGATAGATATCTCATAATTCCTACTATTCTCTGAATCTCCATATTCTACCCCTGCAACGAAACTGCACTCTGCTCCCACATCTGCTGCTTCCTCACCCTGCAATGCTTCTCCTTGCCATCCCAGCAGTGTCCAGCATAGTCCTACCTATGGTTCTGGCAACATCCATGGGTTACCAGCATACTTCTCCCTCCTCAAAGCCTTTCTTGGGCACCCCTAGGTGTGTCTGGGAGCTATGAGACCACACTCTAATGCTAAATAAAGGGACAGAGCTAGGACACAGCTGATAGAGCATGTCCTAACACTTACTTGCAGGAAGGGTGCAGCTGCACTCCCAGATTATCCTTGAGAGCAAGGAATGGCTGCCACCCCCAACACTGTGGGGGTTTGAGGGAAATAGTTTAACATTGCTTGACTCTCTTATGCCTTATTAAAAATATAAGGGAATCCAGAAAGCTGCCTTTTTGCAGGAACTGAGCATGACTGTGTCACACAGCTGGGTTATCCTCTGTGCCTGGCAGGCATCCACCCAAGGAGGACTTGCCTGCCCGGGAAGCCTGCAGATAGGAAGGCAGCGACGCCCAGCCCCATCTGTCCTGGGGCAAAAGGACACCCATCCTTACCCCAAATGATGAGTAAAAGTGTGCCAGTGTCCTTGTCAGGATCCTCGTCCTTGCTGCTTCTTGGATCGGCTTTCCAGCATGTGCACCAGTGTCCTTCAGGCTTCAGAAGGAGGAAAATTTTATATAAAAGTCTGCACTGCAGTGAGCTTTATTTTGCATACCCCTGCCCTGGAGAGTGTATGGGAACTGGGCTTAGCCTGCTGTGGGGAGAGGGCATGGGGACCCAGGACGAGGCCTTTTATACACCGGCTTCTTGTGTCATCTCTTCCACATGCTCCAGGAAAGCAGAAGGACCCAAAGTGGCCCCTAAATGCTATCAGAAAAACTTCCAGCTGTGCATACATTTCATATTGCTGCTAAAAAGTAAATAATTACCATGTGAGAACCACAGCAGCATTTGCTTTTTTTTTCCCTGCCTTGCCTTGCTCTTATCCCTCCTCCCTTTCTTCTCCTGCTTAAATCCCAGTCCCAGAGGCATGTGATCTAATTTGTCTTGTGTGGCAAAAGTGTGCGAGACTCAGCAAAAAAAAGCTTTCCCTTGCAAGCATAATCCAGCAAGATCTTCTCGTTACTATGCTTTGCAGGTTACTGTTTGCAAGCGGCCAGTGCAGCACATGCAGTGACAAACCCACGCCTCGAGCAGCTGGGCAGTAAAGGTGGCCAAGCAAACCTTCCTCAGAGGCAGCAGTGAGTGCTGTTTCTTGAATCAGCCTCCCAGGACATGCACCATTGTCCTTCAGGCTGAAGGAGGAGGAAGTCTCTATTAACAGTGCAAGGTTGTTTTGTGTGTGTGCTTGTGTCTGTGTGTGCATGCTTGCTTGCTTGTTTGTTTTTTAATGGGTTTCAGTCTAGTGAGCTTGGGAGCCATTAGCAATGTAGCTGCACCAGCAGCACCAAAAGATGAGCTAATTTAGCCTGCTTCTCAATGGTGATGTGATTATAGCATAGGCATTCCTTGAAAATGTCATCTGGCTATTTTAAATGAAAAAAGAAAATAACCCGGAAAGTTGGCCGTCCAGCCAAACTTCCAACACTGCAGCCTTTTGCAAACTTTAGCTCCTATTGAGGCAAAGAGCCACTATAGTTTTGCCTTCTAAGCTTCAGAAGCAACAAACATTTATTTGACTAGTGATTGGGATACTTCTTTGTATTATTCTTATTCTGCCTTGTACAAGAATCTTCTGGAAAGCACAGAGCATTCAATCTCTTGAGGTCAGCATCTATCAGCAGGTACTCAGCAAGCTACCGTAACCACCTATGCTACTTATTATACTTGTTAATGGGATTTGACACCTTTGCCTTCTGGCTTCAGCTGCAGCCTACACTTATACTCTGAAAACACTGATTAAATTACTCACCTAGTAATTTTCAGGATCAGGCCGACATTTTGAAAAACACACATTGCAATTTGATCTTGTTGTATTATCTAAACCCATTTGAAACTCTGGTTCAGCAAATCATTTAAGCTGTTGCTGAAGTACCATTGAGTGACTTCACAAAGAAATACTTTTTGCATATAATATTTGCTCTATGGCATTATCATGTAGCTTTCTGAAAGGAAAGTGGATTAGCTTCAAATGTTGTTGCCATTTATTATTTGTTGAGTGCTGACAGTACACTTCAATGGAACTTGAGGAAGTGCTTAAAGTTAAGCACGTTTTCAAGTACATTGCTGATCTAAGGCCAAAAAGTTAATCTGAGACCTTCTTTGTTGGAAGGTGTAGACATGATACCAAGGAAGAGCATTCTTCAATTTTCCTTTAAACAGGAAACACCGGTTAGCAATGTGGATCTATTTTACAAATACAAGAGTTTACAGTCACCCATTTCTCATTTTGATAGTCCAATGTTGAGGAAAAAGTATATCAACTGTTCATGGATTAAGTTGAATGCAAATTTAGAAAACTGGGGGCTGCCTCTGGCCAACTGGATGCACATATATCTTCCTAGAGAGAGATGAAAATATAGAATGAAAATACATGTTCTGGGGCTTGCAACCCACATCCCAACCTGAGGAGATGTTGTCTCCTCTTTGAAGGTTCTGAATTCGTCCAGAATTTTTGTTCTGGGCAGATCCCAGGGAATTGTCAGCTCTCAGTCAACAGTACATCAAAGAATAAACTTAATAAGTAACAGACTTTTCTCTCACAGAGCTGCTTATTAGAAGTACGCACATATACACTATTAGCAAAAGGAAACGTTGGATAACCCCAAACTGCTGTATATGACATGTGGCATGTGGTTTTACTATTGCTATGTAAGATGGCTCTTAGTGCTCCAGCTAGCTAGGAAGACTGTTCAGCACCTGCCAGGAACAGTCCCTATATTCGTTACTCTGGGACTGTATACTTGTCTTTTTTATTACATGTGACTACAGTGTCTAGCACAATAGGACCGTATTCTTAACTGTAGCCAAGAAGCTCAATAGGAACAAAAACAACAATAATAATTATACTTTTGTGTTGCCTAAACACAGTTCTGGAACATCTATGGCTTGTCACTATTATAGTCCAGAAGCCATAGCCTAAGCAACACTTTTTTTTTTGGAGGCAATGCAAGGAAACTCACTATGGCTCCTGAAAACTCTCTTGGAATGTAACAGTATAAATGAGGAGGAAATATTCTATGGGGAAAAAAGTGCTTAAGGCAACAGTAATTATAATGCCAAATATAGCATATAGAATCTGCAGAATGAGAGTTTCATATAACAAGGGAAGTGTAAAATTGTACTTTGGGTGTAACTAAAATGTAATATAATGGCTTGTGGGAGCATTATTTGAAGGAGTTAATATTTAATCCCTGACTAGTAGTAGAAACACAAGAAAGGGGATGTTTCCAAAATTATCTCTCTTTTTTATTTTTGCAGCAAACAACCAGTATGTGTTTGGATGTTGGAAAAATCATAAATAATCTATTATAACCCACAATGAAAATACCTGAAATAATGCAGCCCCTATCTCCATCTTCCCATTTTTATGATAACTCTAAACTAATACAGAATCAAAAGCTCTGGCTTTGGAGAACTTCTCTGGGTAAAACTAAACAGAGCTTTCAGTTTGTTTGAAGGTCAGTCCCATCTCCATGACAATGTGCTGTAATGGGAAGGGATTTGGAAAGAGTTGCCTTTTCTACCCAGCAGCTGAGCAATGCTCTTCTCTGCCTGTTAATTGCGTTTGGTCTTAGTGTTGAACCACTGCAGCAAACAGAATCCTCGTTCACTCCATCAAGAAGTTTGCATCTTTTCCATGTCCCCGATTACTGCTGCTGCCCCCCGTACCTCCCTCTCTGCTTTTGCATTTTCTCATAAAAATGCATTTATTCTAACTCCATCTCTCCTAGTCTTTTCTTCTCATGTATTTCCCCTTCTTTAAGCACTATCTCTCCATGGAAGCAGTTCAGGCCCATCTCACACCTCAGTTGCAATCCCCATAGTGTCTGTGCCATCCTACTAATAGTTCCATTCCCATCTGAGGTCAAAACAAGGACAAGTAGCATGAACATGTGTTTCCACAAGCAAGCCGTGGCACTGAGCCAAAGCCTGCTGAAGTCATAAGGGCTTTTCCAATGACTCCAACATTTTTGGATCATAAAATATACATTAATGTTTTTAAACACAAATCAACATAAGCAATGTTTACTGTTTGACTACACTTGGTAATTTTTTGTTTATTTCACAAAAATCTTATGGAAGGAAAAGAGATCACGTATGAGCCAGGGAAGGGAAGCTTATCTATGCATCAAGAAAATCCAGTAACGTGTTTGGCACTATAAGATGATGACTGAAACATCAGGATAGAGAGATCTGGAGAATTTTTCACCAGAAACTTTTAATGATTGAAACTATTTAAGATTCCTGCTTCTTTCCTCAAAGTTTCATCTTGACACCTGTTGTGAAATTTGCCAATATTGGATGAAAATGTTCAAATTATTATAGGTCGGACTGGATGATCTTAGAGGTCTTTTCCAACATAAATGATTTCATGATTTTATGAAATTTTTGAAGTATGTATAGGGAAAGAAAATATTTGCTTCCTTTCTTTGACAAAAGGTAGGTCTTGCCTGGCAGAGGAGCAGATGTGCAGTAGCAACATTCTTCTGTTATTTTGGTCATTAATTGTGATCTTTTAATTCCTGGACTGTTTTGGTGGGTAGTATGAATCAGGGAGATGGCTGGAAATGTCCCTTGGCTGAAGTGCCCAGGGAAGCTGGCTCTTCTCTTGGTGTGTGTCAGTAAGTGAGCAACTGCTCTTTGGTATGGAGCCTGACATGGCAGCCACCTGCTGCCATAGCACTAGCAATTTCTTTTAGCTACAGCTGATGAATGACAGAGGTTACCAAACCAACAAGGTTTCCAATTCCATGAGCCTGAGAGTCCCTGAAAAGACAGATATTTTATGCAGATGGTCTCACACTGTGAGAGTGTGAGTGGCAGAGGTAATTCAAATGTGTTTCAGGTGATGTCAGAAGCTTGTCTTGTTATGCCAGTTTGCTTTTATAAATCTTTTCCTTATTTTTTTTTGTGGTGACTATTTAAAATAAATCTTGCCAATATAGAATGTGAATAACAGCATGAACAATCTGAAACTTGATTTAAATTGAAAGCAGAAGTTCATGGTTAAAGATCTGTTTGGAATTCAAAATCAGATTTTAAATACTCATTAAAGAAAACAACAATAACAAAGAAACAATGAGCCTGTTTGCCAAGAAATACTTGTTGAGTGGAAGTGACTTTAAAAGATATTATTGCAAATGCTGCTATTTAAGAAAAATGAAAGCTAAACCAGGTCTGAAACAGAAACAATTATTACAGGTTGTTTGATAGGCTAAGAAATACTAATTCTTCTTAAGCCATGGAGCAGAAATGAATTGTGGGGATAAATCTGTCAATCCATCAGTTTGCAGTTTGTGCCTTAGAGGAGATTTGGCAGAAAAAGTAAATTATGGTTCAGAGGGATTCGAGTTTATGTTTTTCTTTAGGATTTTGTAATGTTTTGTGGTCTTTCAAACTCAATGAAACCAAATACATTTTTGAGCAGTCAGTTCATTACTAAGGAGGGTGATGGCCCTGACAACAGAGCTAGATAGCCTCTGTGGCCCCTGCTGCCAGCGCTTGTGTAGCTGCCTACAATAGAGGCTTTCTCTGCTGGACCTAGATTCTCATCTGCCTCAGGTGCTGCTACAAAAATGCAGTGTGCAGACACAGCACATATGTGAATGTCTTCCTTCATTTACAGCACAGCTCTCTAACATTTTGCCTATAGAAAGCAAAATTCAGGGTACTTTGTTATTTATAGGTATATGATCTTCTGTGCACACTTTTAAGCTCAGGTTCAAGGTAATCTGTTAAAGTCCAACAGTTTCTCAGCAGAATGGTTTTTAAAACTCCTTATTGCCACTTCTCTGTATTGTTCCAGGGTCAACATATTTTCTTAACAAAGCAGTACTCATTGAAAGCAGTAGACTGTACAGCATAAATCCTTAGAGTCATATAATTCCACCTTGTATATGGTACTTACTACAGAATACCTCACAGAAACCAAGGAGAGAGAAATGTATCATTTTAATCCTCTAAAACCCTCAGCTGTTTTTCTTCACTTTCCCATATTTCTTCTCTGAAACCTTCCCCAGTTTTGTTTCAGTACCTCATTTCTTTATCTTTCCCTGTCTCTCTTGCTTCTCATATAGAATCATAGAATCATTTAGGCTGGAAAAGACTTTTGAGATCGTTAAGTCCAACCAGCAACCCGACCTACCTTTGATTATAAACCCTTGGCAGTCCCTGAACTTTCCCTGGGCTTCACTTGGGCAGCTCAGGCTAAAACTGACAATTGAACAACAGGAATGATGTTGGTGTTTGACTTGAATACTTATAGTTTATTCAACCAGACCCAGTGTCACGCTCTTCCCTACCAGCTGACTGCATGATCTTAGTCATATTTTTGTCAGTTTTGTCATGGTTAAATTCAGATGATGAGGAGGAAATGTTTTTATTTGTTTGTTTTCCTAGGAAATGCAAGATATTTCACTCTTTCTATCATTCTTTTACATCTGTAATTTAATCTCAGGTGTTAAGGCCCAACCCAATAGCTAGCTGCTTGGTACACATATGATCCAATTTCTTCTCAGCTCACAGTGATGTGCAAGCTATTCTGCAAAAGACCTCTTTTAGTTAATCTGCAAAATTGTTACTAATTTTTCTCTACATTCTAAAAATGTCTTCTGCAAACTTGTGATGGTTTAATTCATGTTTTATTATCCAAATGTTTATAGGAAGTATTCCTTTTTCTAAATTAACTCATGCCAAATAATTTATGTTGTTTCTCATCTCGGCAGAGATTTTCAAATTAGTCATCTTTTTATTATTCTCATCATCCAAATTAACTTCATAGTTTTATTGAATCTAGTGATAGGCTCTGGGACCTATGAAGCTTTTACTGTTCTAAACATTTTTTCTTAAACTTTTTATTGCTCTAAATAACATGTTAAAACAACTAAGCAAGTTGGAGAAGAAAATTAATAGCTCAACTTGGACAGTAATTAGGAGTTTATATTTCACTGATCATTGGAAGAAGCTGTTTGCCTTATATACTTATTCATTGCTGCCAGAAACATGACTGCTAACTAAATCATGCTTCTTGAACTGAGATGTGCTCACTTGCTTATAAAAACTGATCTCTCCTAAAATTCTCAGTCCAGTTCATTTTAACTTTGAGTTAGGAAAATGAAAGGAAGGACTGAACCAGTAAATGAAAACTAGATTGCGAACTACAATTATGTCAAGTTCTTGATGCTAGTGATAATTATCTAATATATATTCTATATTCACAAACCTGCAGCCAGAGTTAATCTGTTAACTCTGATAACTTTTTTTTTTTAAGAGCATAAATAGCTGCAGCTTCAATGGGGCATCTACTAAACAGTTTCCACTTCTGCATGTAGAACGCTGTTTCTGTGCAAACCTTGTGGTTTCTGCACACAAAGCTTCTAAAAATGTACCACTTCATCATATTTTAATTGGTTTAACTCTTTTATATTTCCTCTGGAGTGAAAAAGAAAGTCTTTACTGGTTTGCAACTGACGTGATATCAGTTCTCTGTTCTGGCACAAGATTTCTGAGCAATCTAGGAAAAAATCCAATACTCTGCTAACTTCAGTTTACATGTAAGGAAAGGGGACAGTGATAGTTGCTTTTTTCATCATTTTATACTTTCATCATTTACCACGTTTTTGTAATAAGGCGTGTCTGTATGTCCAGTGTCAAGCACAAAGGGCCTTTGGTCTTAGTTGGTGCTAACAGTAATGGTAGTGGTAGTAGCATTTGTGTCCATGAGTATTGCTGGGCATGGAAATTACATAACATCCATATAATCCATGAGGATGCTTCTATTTCAATAAAATATTCAGTGGAAGAAAGTAAAA
Source organism: Anseranas semipalmata (assembly GCA_013399115.1). Lineage (NCBI taxonomy): Eukaryota > Metazoa > Chordata > Aves > Anseriformes > Anseranatidae > Anseranas > Anseranas semipalmata. The sequence continues at coordinate 235,422 of VXAA01003594.1, read as the reverse complement.
ATTAATTACTTTGACATTCTTATTTCATTCCAATGATACCAACATACAGAAATTCAATATTGTGCAGCTTTTTTATTATTCTGATGAATTTCTTTAGGTTTTTAAAGTATCTTACTTGTTGTAAGTATTTGGATGTATCACATATGCTGTAAAATGTATGATCTTTGAATATTCAAAACAAAATTAAGTAATTGAATTAAAACAATATCTTGTTACTGTACTGAAGTGAACTCTTTGAACTCTTACCACACAGAACCAGCATTTTCAGCATTTGACTTTTGTGTTTGTGTGTGTGTGTGTGTGTGTGCGTGTTTTGTTTTTGTGTGTATGTGTGTGTTTTATGTTATTATTATTTTTTTAATGTGATGTGGAATGAAAAGAAACTTGTTTTTCAATATCTTTAGAGTCAAGTATGTAACTTTCAGACTGTTTTGGAAGTACTTTCTGCTATTTCATGTACATTTTAAAATCTTCTAACATGAATCAGACAAAATATTGTTTTTCAACTCTTCATTCTCTGTTTCCATTTCCAATCTTGTGCTTTAAAAGTGCCATTGGGTCCATTTTGCTCAAGGTTGTGTTTTAACAAATATAAGCAGATAGAGTATCTTCCTAGAGCCTTGCAAACGTTGGATAGTATGTCATTGCATTTTGTTTGTTTAGTGGGTAAATAACATTTTAATGCTATAATGTGGAAGATTATGACACAGATAGATGAATTATATAGTTCATTTAAACAGAAAGTTAGAGGTGTAACACATGAGCTATGATTTTTGTTTCTATCCCTATACCAGTAGGACATTTTGGCTTTCCTCTCTCTACTTTGTTAATTTTTTAGAGTTTTTTTTTTTTTTTTTGGTTGGTTGGTTTTCTTTTTTTTTTTTTTTTTATTTTTTTTCTTTTTTTTTTTTTTTTTTTTTTTTTTTTTTAGTTTAGTAATAACCAGGACAGAATTAGTTGGTTAACTAATTACCAGACACCAAACCTGTAATGCCCCTATTTGCAGTTGTTTGGAAATAGGTACTAACCCATAAGGCATAACTTTTGGTTGAATTAATGTAAAATCTAAGACTGAATGTGCAGTATCTCATTTTGACACTTCGCAGTCATTAATCAATGTCACATCGACAGTCACTCTGTGTTCCCCAACATGCTGAAGCACTCTTATATTTTACAATAGCATCATTTGGCACTTCTCTAACACTGTTCAGAAACAAAAGCACTGACAAGCTGCTGCACTGTTGTATAACATCAGAATGGTTCATATTCACTGGAGACACTCCAGAAGATACAGGGAAATAGACTGGAAGCTCTACCAGATATACTGACAAAAACACTAGGATCTTGCCTAATAAACAGCCAGAGGTTCCATTGCAAAAAGCGACAAATTAGCTGAAGCATCATCTTATTCACTTGGTACTTTTAAACACAAAATGGAATCATCTGAGACCCCTCATGATGTTATCTTGTGTTGGATCTGTCTTATTTCCAGGACCTTTATTGTTGACACATCTGCTTACTTACTATAACAAATACATGCTAATATAGCATCCGTTACTGTTAAAGGCATAATACAGTTTACTCGGTCCTTTTCATGCCAGGTAGGTGGGTTTCCATTCTGGAAGTGGCCCACAGATGCAGTACAGCCAACATCCCTCATACATTTTCAGAAGCACTGACAAGTGCTCAACCTCTGCTGCACCCAGCTGGGGCTTCACTAAACAAGGGCTGAGAAGTGTCATCTTCTGAGGCAGATCTCCCCAGAGGAAGGGGACTACTCTAGGTTTGTATATAAAGTAAATACAGGAAGAATTGAGAAAGATTTCTGGCATTGCCATGTGCACATGGTGTCAGCCAGTCCCTCTGTAATGGTGGGCAATAAACTGATGGTACACAGATACAATAAAGATAATGAAGTTGATTTTTCCTCTACCATAGTGATTTACATATCATTTACCATATTCGCTTTTGATTTTAGAGATGAAATAACACTCTGTGGCTGGCATGATGGTAGACTCCTATATGGAGCTTTGTACAGATTAAGTCAGCTCTTCATTTTAACAATTTGACTCAGCCCAGTAATTCAAACTCATGAAGACAATGGGCTAAAGCCTGAATTCTACGCTACCTTTAAAAAAAGAGCTGTTTATGTCCAAATTAGTAAAAACAGTAAGACTCCTCTCTGCCTGTTTGTCTGTCTCTTCCTCCCTCAAAGTCTTACAGGACATCAATTTCCATTTGTGTGTGGTTTTTTTGTTTTTTTGTTTTTTTGTTTTTTTAAGAATAAGTTTTTTCTTCAGTTTTTAGATGGACCTGGAAAATTTGTCTATCCATTTAATACAATATTCCAAGTCAACATCCTGAGAAAATCCCTTGTCTCTGTTCTTACCATGAACACCTGAAATTGGTATAGGTTATCATAAAATTCATGAAACTTATAATCATTTTTTTTGTAGACCAGCTTCCCAAAAGACCAAAGTGGGGCTACTCTCCTCTCTCTATTCCCAGAGAGAATTTCTCAACAAAACAGGGTGAAAAAGGGGATCATATACATGAAGTATCTAAAGATTAGTGCAGAAATTATCAACAGAAAAAAAAAAAAAAAAGGAAAGAAAGGAAGAAAAGGTGAAACCACAGACAGGAAATTAATGATGTATGATAAGAATATAATATGTAGTTGTGCCAATACTTCTATTTACACATGCAAAGAAGAGAATTTTAAAGGAAGCTAATGGTTAGCTCACATGAAAGTGAATAAATGACTTTGTTTTGCTTGCACAGCATGTAAGCATTTTGTGGACACCCTGCCACAAGGTCTATAGAAATATGTTTTTTTAAAATCATATTTGATAACCATAAGTATGGTCCTAATCTGCATGTTTACATTATAAAGCTTAGCATTTCACAAAAGATGTGGACCCATCAATCAAATAGATTTGATTAAAAAATATATTTCCTGTAAGTTTGATTTTTTCCTAGTGTTGATTCAACGTATTGGTGAATTTGCCTGAAGCAACTGGTGCTGCTCACCTTTGGAGAAAAAATACTGGACCAGATGGATCATTGCTCAGATCTACTGTGACAATTTCTGTGTTCCTATTTAAAGTTCAAAATACACTTGCATTCCCCATTTTGTCATCACTGCGGGGTTAAAATCCACCACATTCTTCTTACACAGAAATGCATATGATATCATTTCAGATGCCATATGTGTTTAAGTAGATTTCACACTTGAAGTGCAGCAGAATCACGTTCAGAGATGAACAGGGATTTTTCTGAAGGATTTCATTTCCAGAGAGGTCTGTTTTTAAGACCCTAATCCAGAATATCCTGGAAAGTAGTTTTTGCATAGTTAATGTACTGCATGTGAATACATCTGCTAAGTCTGAATGCCTATATAAATCCTACCAAGTAAGACTCTGAAATTGCCTAGGTGACAGAATAAATCCATCCTGTACAAAAAAAAAAAAAAAAAGTTAAAAACCCAGGAATGCAAAAAGTAACCAAGATGCAGTAACTAAGGTTAAACAGCTGGAGGGTAAATTTTAACTTTTTTTTTTTTTTTTTTTTTCTAGATAGGAAGACCTCTTGAGTTTATTTTTACTGGCCATCAATTTTCTCACAGGATCAAAATATCACAAGTTGATTAGGTATTAATGAGAGTTCATTAATATTAAGTTTCTGGCTCCAGAACCCTGAACATCTGTAATCTTGTAACTTAGTGAATTTTGAGCACCGATAAAATCTTTCTTTCCAATGAAGCTTATTAATAAGTGATTGAGCAATGTAATTTATCACTGGCTGTATTATTATTTCATAGAGCTAAGGTTGCATTATAAATTGACTCTTCAGAAAAAGGTAAACTGATTCGCTTACTTCAGGTCTTGCCTTGCATTCTAACATATGGTTCTGCTTAAATGTGTCCATGTTTGCAACCTACAGTTGACATTTTTGGCACTCAGAATAGTGTCTTGTAATTATGCTAAGTCTAGAAAGGAGGATTAGCTTTTATAGTAGAATTCATAAAAAAAAAAAAAAAAAGTTTTAGTCAAATTTATTGGCTGCAATGAGCCCTCCAGAATGCAGACGTCTGGTCTGGTGGAACTCAATAGATTTCTGTTCACTGCATGTGCGCGCGCGTGCATGCACACACACACCCACGCACAGATGACCACTTTATGAAGGTATTTGTGTGCAATAAAAAGTTAAATATTTTCACACTTAAAATCCGCTCCACCTCCTGTGGCGATTATTATCAAACAAGCTTCATTTGATACATTTTGAAAGCCTTTTTCTCCTTCTTTCCTCCCCCGGCCTTTTTTCCCCCCCTCTTAAAATACACAGTATCGGTTGTATTGGTTACCTGGCAAAGCCAGTTTTTTGAACACTGTCCAGTTTTTTCCATAATTCTCACCCAATGCAGTTTTGTGGAGCAGTTTGCAAGTGCTTCATTATGGATTCAAAACTTCGTGAGTTGAAAGAGAGCAAGCAGAGCTCTCCTGCAGTCTGTTGTATGTAGAAACCATCACTTATCAGCCATGAAAGGCACATTCCTGATAGCTGAGTGTTGGTATGAAACTCTGACTTTTATCTCTTCACCAAAAGGGAAAGGTTTCATTTGGGTTAGCAAACACCAGGCACCTATTTCCTTTGCAACAGCCTGCCTCAAAGTGCACTTTAACTCCTGGCGATTCCCCTGGAAGATCAGCCTCACATGTACATCCATCAAACACATCCCTTCATCCTCACCCCTTTTTGAACTCTCCCAGAAAAGAAATAGCCAATAGCAATCTTGCTGCTGTCCCTTGTACATTTTTAATACAAATGCCTGCATTTTGTAGTGAAGGAGAGGCAAGTTGTGTTCTGTGGGATTATTGATTTTTTTCTTCTTTCATCAGTTTACACTTCCAAATGTCCCTATTAGACACTGTAGGGTAAAAACCAGGATGATTACCTTAAGTAATCACAGTCAAGCGTGAACTACCATCTCTCCCTTTGGGAAATAATTAATCTACTATTTATAGACAGAGTTTAGAGGAAAAAGTGTAAAACTTTCAAGGATTAAAAGCATTCTTTCATTGCTTGCATAAGAGTAACTCTTTAGAGAAGGATGAATTTCAGTTGTTACAAACAGCTGCCACTTGAGCTCAGATTTTCCCTTTTAACCTCAAACAATTACCTGCAGTACCCAAGCTAGGAAGATACTCATTTTAGGATCCCTCTATAGCCTGGCACCTCTCGGCAGCCCCTGTATACAAGTCTGTGCCTCTTTCTTTTGATCATCTACACAGGAAGCAAGGGCAACCTGGATCTTAATTTAGATGCCTCACTTAAGTGTCTGTAATGAAGCGGGATTAATCTAGGCCATGGTTTCTAGCTAGAAATGAATGTAAAAAGGTGAAAAAGCAGAAGAAAAACACATCACGCAGGGGAACACAAGTAACAGAGACCACTCTGCTGTCTCATCCTGACAAGGGAAGTCTTCTGCTTTCCTCTGCATTAATTGTGCAATATCTGGTAATCATCCCAGATGGTGATATAAAATGAGATGGGATTGTTTAGATTTCACCTAAATGTAGTCATCTAAAAGGTGGGTGTCCACTCCAATTTAAGGGTGTAGGCTCTGTCAGTAATTGCAGAAGAGAATCAGAGTTCAAAGTTATTTTTCCACTTGGAAGGTAGATGTTTCAGACAGGACAGGTAAACAAACTCCTCAGAGATAACTTTCTTTCTCCAGTGATGACAGAGTTATCTTGTGCAACTACTTCAGACTACTCAGCTAAACTTTAGATTGCTAAAGTTAAGCAAGTTAATTCCTTTCCAGGCCTGTTGTTCCTGTATCTTCAATGAGGTACAGGGAGCTAAATGCAGGTCTTTTCAGCCCTAAAGTGTATCCTGTCACTATGTCTATTTTTAACATTAGTTTTGTGTTAGAAGCTAATAAATTTTGCCAGTACCATTTAAGCTCTTAGCTGCATATTACGTGCTGGTTTTTTTTTGTTGTTGTTTTTCTCCCCCTGTAACTGCTAAACATATGTTTAACCATCTGGCAAGAAACAATCAAAACTAAGCAAACAAGGTGTCTGAAAGTTCAAACACACAATGACTCATAATTCTCTACAGCTTTTAATACACAGACCTGAATAATAGCACAGTAATGTAGAACAAAATAACAATGTAAAAATTAATTAACATGCCACACTAGATAGTTTAATGCTCCCATTTAAAATAAAGAAACCATAAGGGATGGAGATTTTCTCCTCTTCCTATCCTCACCTGATGATATTCCGGCTGGACTATATTTTTTCAAGCTATTAGTTTTCCTAGTCATATATTACCCAGGTGTCACCTGTCCTTCCTTTCTCCTCCACCTCCTGTTTTTCCACCTTGCTGTACTAACTGAATTTTCAAGGTTCTGTGCTACATATCACCACCTTATCTTCCATCACTGCTCTTCAGCCAGCTTCCCCGGTACCCTGTCCTGGACCTGCAAACATTCTTTGCTCACTGGTGAAGCTCTCAAACAAACACCTTGAAGTCTTTTCCCACACTCTTTCTTCAACAAAGAGGAATCCCTCCATAGATGCTGGCATGAAATTATCCTTTGAGTTAGGGTTTTCTATTCCAAGGTTTTATTGAAGAAAAATAGAATTGAGGTGGAATCCTTCTGGGCCTTCCAGACACCGTGGTTGTATACATGGCTAAGCAGCAAAAGAAAGGGTAACAAAAGCAATATCAGTAGAGGTCTTCTGTTTCTCTACATATTCTGCTAGGAACAGAAAAGATATTAGAGCAGGCAATTTCACCAAAGTTTTGTTGGCTGTGTTTCTCTTAGGCTGATTCTGGCAAATGTTGATAGGGTAGCATATTCCTAGTCAAGCAGTTGCAATAAAATCAACTCCTGTTTTGTTTTTAGGAGTTAAGGCATGCAATAATGGGTGGTGGTCAGAATTTGTGCTTTTCTAATTCTGGAAAAAGAAAGTACAGGGAAAACAGTACGGGAAGGTGTGCAGTGTGGGACAGATGTTCACTGCTGGTTCACAAGAACTGCAGATTTGGTTTAAGGAGCATGTTGTAAAAAAGCATAGACTTTGAATGTAAAGCATTAAAACTGAAACAGAGCCAGGCTTCTTAAAGTTATTAGAGTGAAATGTAGTTTGGGGAAAGTTTTATTCCTGTTGTTGAAAATGAAATGTACACCAATAATTTCACACCCCACTCTGAATATGCAGAACCCAGATCATTTTCCTCCTGGAGAAGTTGAGCTCTGTTGCACTTGGCTGTCTGGATTTACTGATGTGAACAAAACAGATCTAAGTATGGCCTTTACAGGATGAGATCTGTAGCCTGTTTCTGAAACTGTGAAATCAGGCAAAAGAAACAAAGGTAGATTTGTTTTGCTCTGTTTTGTTTTGTTTTGTTTTTAAGACATTTCAGCTTTGGCCTTAAAATTGGTACCCTGCCTGAGCCAATTGATACCTCTGTCATCAGCCAGTACATCACAGGCCTCCTGGACTAAGGAAGTTTCCATCAACCTGTCTGCATTGATGGAGTTACAATCTATGCAATCTCTTGTGGAGACCTTCAGAAAAGGTGTGAAATAACGTTTGCACTGTTGTGATTTATCCTCCACTTGGTATATGTTACTCATATCAAAGTGGATTTGGCTTACACAGGTGTTGCACATCTCTTATAAGACGTGCCCTCCAAGTGAGGTCGGAGCTGATGGGGAGCTTGCTCAATTTCCCATATGACGTGACAGCCTCAGTTTACCAAGAATGGATGCAGACCAGAGTGTCTGTCAGACAGAGCGCAACAAAGCAGGCTAGGACAGGTGATCAGTCAATTTTTGCCATCCAGGACATGAAGCAAGAGTTGAAAATTCACCCTGACAAGCTATTTTTGTTCCCTGCCACCACTTTACAAAAAGCTGTGGCTATGATAAATCAGGGTAGCATTATTTCTATCAACCATTTCTTTGCGTGTATCTAGAACTCTTTTTTTCTCTGCTTTTTACCTGGGGAAAATTATATAAAAAAGCATTATTCACCTCTGAAGGTAACTTTCTTAACAGAAAGTATTCTTTGGATTTTTTTTTTTTTTTTTTTTTTTGGAGTTTAAAGACCAGCACTGATGTACATAGCAACTTTTCACCCTCTTTAAAAAGCAAGCAAACAAACCCACCACCACCAACAACAAAAGAAAACAAAACCCCAAACCCAGAAATCCAGCAGATGGCAAAACAGTAGCAACATGGTTCAGAGAAGTCTGATCTTACAAATGGCATGAGATTAAATGAAGCACTTATTGGCTTTTCTGGTCCACTTACTATGATTTGCATACAATCTGATACAATGGAAATTCTTTGAGAACCTGATAGAATTCCTCCTTTTGCTAGATGTTGCATGATCCCTCCCCCCTCCAAGACATCTAAGAAGTAGACCCAGAATATCTCACAGACACTAGTGATTTTTTCTCCTCAGAACATCCCTGCAAGAAAGGAGAGAGTTATTACTCAATTTACCTGTGGGAAAATAAGATTAAATAATTGGCGCCGAGTCAAGAGGAAGCCTGTGGCCAAGCTGTGACTAGCACCCAGATATCCTGAGTCACAGCCCAGTGCCTCAACCACAAGCCAGGTCTGTTGCTGACAGACTTTTCTTGGTAGCGAGCCCACATTGCTGGAATGTATTCCCTACAGAAATGCAATTAAGTATGTACTTGGCTACTTTTAAAAGAGCTGCAAAGCCACACCTCTCTGCCCAAGCCTTCCACTTGCTAAATCCCTGCTTCTTGTTTTACTAGCAAAGCTACAGGCGGCCCAGAGGCTAGCATGGAGCTATTTTTATGGTGGTTATGTCTCGCTGTAGCCCTGAAAACAAACTCATTTTTACAAACAAATAAATTCATTTAAAAAAGAATGCATTTTGACAGCAGAGGATCCTGTCACTGTGGCGGGGGCTGGTCAGATAGGATCTCTGTTGTGTGGGATGAAGAGCCCACCCCAACATATCTAGGAGGTGTCACTGGCCAATGGGCAGCTTCTACCAAGCTTAAAAGCTTCTACCAAGGTTAAAAAACAAGGTATCCATTTCTTTCGGTAGGTGTCAAGGTAACTGTCCTCCTAACATTTTCTAGAGCATTTATTTCATGGAGGACCATTTTTGTCCCATTTTGATATTTGATGAAAGGCCCATCCTCAGGAAATGGGAATACTGATAACATTTAATTCCTGTGAGTCATAGTCTGTTATTTTGTTACAAGAGAGCAGAGTAATATGCTAAATTAAATGTCTACGTCTCCCTGTAAGAGCTAAAGTGTTAATTTTTACTTCTGTGCACACGGAATTAGATACACTCCTCCAGTTGTTGTCCAGTCAAGCCTTCCTATGTTGCACTGAAAATAATAGCATTTTGAAGAGAATATTTATTGTTACTAAGCCCCTTTAGACATGGAAGGTAATGTAATATCTTTTCAGTAACTGTTGTTCAAAATATCTGAGGCTAATCGTCACACTGATCAGAGAACATTAGGGTGCCAATCTAAGCCACATTTGGTTCTAATTAACCCTGTGCTTTCTCTGCTATACTTCAAGAAAAAAGTTCACATGCACATTTCAAAAGCTTAAATCTAGTCTGCATTGTTTTATTTTATTAATCACATAGATTAATAATTTTAAGGGTCTGCCAGCTCTTTCAGTCCTCTTTGCTCCAAGTCCTTTTCTCAAGAATCCAATTTTACAGACACAAGCAAAAATAAAATGTCATTAAAAACCACAAGTGTATACATGCATATTGCATGCCTCCTGTGTACACTGTATTTGTAACCAAAGAAACACATGCATGCATACAACTTACGTGTAACACATCTGCCCTCTGCAAAGCAGATCACATAGGAGAAAATATATTTAGCAAGTAATGAGTAGCCTTCCTTCGCAGATAGCACAGCAACTTCCATCTGTGCTGAATTAGAGGATATTCTAAGAAAAGATCCTGCATGAGTTTTGTCAGAAGAAATTAGTTTGGTGTGCTGTAAAATCAAAACCAGAATGACGTGCGATTGTTGTTGAGTGGCTGGGTTATTCCTAATGCTGCCTTGATTCCTACAAACGTGAAAAGGAACTCTGAAAAAAGAGACATCACAGCTCTGTGCAACTGTGCTCATTCTTTGTCATAAAATGATATTAATCAGGGTTAGCCTGAGACAGCCTAACCTGGGTCAAGGGATGCTGGAACAGCACAGCCAATGCTGCAAGTTGCTGAGGCAAACAGGCCTCTTATTTATATGACAGTGAAGTTCTGGACCCAGGGAGGTCAACAGCCTGAATATTGTTCAGTTTAGTGGTGCTAAAATATATTAAATTCTGTAGTGCTAAGGTTTTACATGAAATACATCTTTTAAAAATCTTCCATTAGCTATTTCAGCCTATCTTATTGCCAGATATTTCTTAAAACTCTATTCAAACCATGTAACACTACTTTGGTTAGATTTCTGTAATTATGGATGTCTAATGTCCTTTGTCCAATGCTCATTTGCTTTGTAGTCCAGAAGCAAAGAGCTTTCAGCCAACATAAGACATGAATATTGTTGCTGTTACTCATATCCACAGCTGAGGTAATGCAGTCATGGCATTCACTGTAGATGCTACATTTAACTATTTTGAAAATATGTTGTCTGCTTTCACCAGGGTGGAATGATCTGAGAAGTGCATCCTCTACAGACCCTTCAGGCCTGAAATCAAAATGTGCTAATTCTGTTGCTGACCACTTAAGCAAAATTCTCCAGGCCCTGTACTTACCCCACAATCCTAATGTGCTTCCTCTGTCTGTCTCAGAGTTTGCAAAGTCTCCCACCAGAGCCCAGAATTTCTCTTTTAATGCTTGCAAACTTGCATGGGGCAGCTGAGGACTGCAGTGAGTATGTGTGTGAGTGTAGGCAACTACAGAAAATGCTTTGACTTCAATATTAAATTAAACAGTGCAAGAGAAACTGTGTGTCATTAACATGAAGTGGATTGTTCATTTTCATCTTTAATTCAAATATATTTCCATGAACAGAGCAGCTGCAAGCTCAGGTCCACAGAGAATATCAAATTCAAATATTTCAGATGGAAGAGATTCATTACATAGCATTAAGGGAGTGATTGTCACAAGGGAAGGTGTACAGCCTTCTGGCTAAAACTGGACTTATCCTGGGAGCTGTGATGAACTTTGATCCCCACTGCAGAAATTCGGTGTGACCTTGTCTTGTCACTCTGTCTCCCTGTTCATCCGTTCTTGGTCTGCAACTCGTACATCTCCCACACCTTTTTTGGCATATCAGCTTTCTAAAAGGCAGCTATAGTCCTGCAAGTAATATTGGCCTTTTTTTTTTTTTTTTTCCAAATGAAAATAACAACAGTTCAAATATGAATATTTTAAATGAAAAAGCAATTTTTAATTTTATTTTAAAAACAAAGATACCCTCCCACCCCTCCTTTTTTTTTTTTTCTTTTGCCTGTAATTACAAGGTTAGCTGAGTGACTCCTCTTCAGCAGGACTTTATAAGTGTGCATGTCTTACCCAATATAAATTTGAGATATTAAGTGAAGGAAAGAAAGGCCAAAACTTCAGTTTAAATATTTTTTTAATGCATTTATGCAATAGATCATCATGTTAAAATCATGGAGTTTTTCTAATACTGCATTTGCACTTAAGAAGGTTGTGTTGATTGGTTTGCTGATGTTTGGACAGTGACTTGAAAATATGAAATACATTAAAGAATACTTTTAAAATCTAAAATTATTGTTTGATGTATTACCTAAGCTTTTTGCAGGAGTGTTAACCCTCATGAAGGTGAAGGGAGCTGTAACATCACTTTGAATAAAACACAAGGGTGAAGAAAAATGTTGAAATCCTTCTGAGCTGTTAGTTCAGCAACCTCTTGGCTGCAGTGACTCACAGTACAGTCAGAAATGCAATTGAAGTGGGATAAATACATCTCAGACAGCTTTCAATGGTTTGTCTGAGTGTGGACTACAGTGCAGCCACAACTTGGGCTTCTGAGACATGTTCAGGATCCCAAAGGACCATAGAAATGCCCATAGAAATGCCCATAGAAAAATCTTGCTGCTACTGCAATATTAGGAACTGCAATAGATCTACTTCCAGTGTATTTATGCATGATTAATTTACACCTTTACCATGTAAATACATTGCATTCATTCAAAATTTCACCTGAGCAGGACATGCTACTCCCATGTAAAGCATGCCTCCCAGTTGGTGAGTTGTTAAAAACAGAAAGAAAGAGAAAGAAAAAACAAATGGCAAAGTAAGACATTTCTCTGTGACTTATTTGAAGACCCACATAAGCATGTGGTTAACTTTAGACGTGTGCTTGAGTTTCCAGCATGTGTTTAAAGTTAAGGGCTTTGCTCAGCTGAAGCTGATGTGAGTCAAGAAGGCAAAACCTGGCCTTGAGTAAGCAAGTCAGTTTATGTTCCAGCATGATGTCAGAAGGGATGGAGTTAAAATCTGCATGTGAAAGAAGCCAGCAACCAAGTACAAGCTACACCCTAATGGTGTCAGGTCAGCATTTTGGATTTCAAGTTAAGATGTGGTTTCCCACACCCAGCACTGCCAAGCACCACTGTTTTTATGGGAAAAACCTAGACAGACGTCTTTCCTAGACTATTATAGAACTTGAAAAATATGTTTGCTAACGGTGTATATATATATATATACATAGCTCTAAATATATAACCATAACTATATATATCATTTGCAAACATATATATATATCCCTACAAGAAGTGGTAAACAATCTTCTGATGCCCTGACTCAGTGTTTGATTTATCAGCAAGATCCTAAAGCTCCTAAAGCAGGCAACCACCAGAAATGAACCTGAGGTTTCTGAAAGCATGTCTCTCTGAAGACTGTTATCAGGTGATGGAAAGCATCTAGAAATTAGGCATCTTGCATTTCACCATGAATTTGGAAGTTCCTGTTTGCAGCAGTCCAAGGAACTGGGCCTTCTTAGAAAACAAGTAACCTCTCAGGGTTGTGCAAACACAACAAACAACTTAAAACATAATCATAGTATTTAAGTCCAAATTCTACTGTGATTTACACTCCACACAACCCTAAAGGGATCTTGTGGTGGAAGTGGTGGAGAGCTGCTCAGGAGATGTGAGTGCAAGCCCTCCCTCTGCCACGTATTTCCTGCATGACCTTGAAAAGCCAGGTATTCCTCTGCATCCCATGTCTAAGTGGCGGGCAAGGCAGCAATACTCTTGCATGTCATCTGTCTGGGTGAGGACTGCCTTCTCCTATTGCAGCAAGCCATATAATGGGGCCTTCATCTTAATTAGGGACTCTAAACCTTGTTGTAAGACCCTCTGTTCTCAAAACAGAGCTTCCCCCTCACAGGAAGTCATCTGACATTTTGCAATTACTTTCTGAATTCTGAACTGGGACGAGAAGTCAAAGTGCATGGGTTTCTCACCAAAGAAATATTCTATAAGTTTAAATTTGGAAATGTCAAGTAATGTATTTGCAACCAAAATCATCAGCTACTCTGAAATAATAGTCCCCAAACTCCTTCTTGTCAGTCCAAATAGATTCTCCAAAGTAAAGAAAGGTCATCCTGAATCAAGGTTTCACAAAAAGATCTCAGCTCCCTTATGAAATTTTGTTAAGAAATATTTACAAGATTTTATTTTGACTCTCCTCATCAGAAAATACAAACTTTTTTGCCCACATGTATACTTTTCTCCAGAGGAAGAAGTATAAAAATGTTCTAATGGGAACAATGTCCAAGAGTTTATTCAGAGCAATTCTAATGTAGCAAATCTGTTGTTCCAGAAGATGAGCTAAAACAAGACCCTTGTAATCATAATTACATTTTGGCAGTTTTAGAACACTGAACAGCATTGTATTAAGTACATGAAAATATTTCTCATTGTTCAACTTTATCTAACCTTCTGGAATGTGATTTATTTATAACCTGTAAGAACGTTTTATATTAGGTGTCTTCTCTAATATTGTCTATTAGTAAGAGCTCAAAGTGGCTGAATGCCCGCAATGTGCACCCTCTTGGCTAGCACAGAGACTCCCAGAAATCTTATTACTCCTAGAAAGTTTGCACAGTGAACTGAATCTTGATCATTGAAGCCAGAGTTTGATCCATCTCACTTAGCTTTATCATCTAAAAGTGATATTTCTAGTCTAAATTACTCATCTAGTCTCCCTCTATAATTAATGAGCAGACACAGATACCTACAAAGGGGTATTTGTCCCATCCAAGGACAGCTGGGATGAACTGTGCTCTGGTCATGCCGGTCTCCTTTGACTACATGGCATGAAATTAGAAGTCTAATTTCCACATGGTTAAAATTAGGAGAGATAAAATCATCTTCAGTCCCCAGTCTGTGTAAACACAAAATGTAAGCATTGAGGTAAAGAAAGAAAGAAGAGGCTGTGCACAGTGAATTTTCTCTGGATATTTTCCCTGTGATGAATATGTACCAATAGTGTCTACTTTTTCTGCACTCAGTACATCAATATGTTTAGGATGTTGAAGGGACTGTGTAGTGGGAGCCCTGGAAAGAGGTGCAAGTGGTTGCTACTGGCAAGGCAAATGATTATTTCTTTGTGTCACCCTATGAATATATTATGTGGCTTCTACCATTCAAAAACACTGTCCTTCATCGTATTTCTCCAGCTCAGGTGGCAGCTGACAGACTTTTTGCTCCTTACCTTGTGGCTCAAGGGTTTCTTTGAAAATGAACCCATGGCAAGTCACTGGCAATTTTGCAAGGTTCACACAGTCAGTCCCCATTCATAATAAACAGCTGGAGTCAAACACTCCCAATAAAAGTTGATTGTAAAATAACAGTGGTAAAGAATCATAGAAAAAGTAATTTTCCCTTAATGCTGAACAACTGATGTTCTTCCCACTTCAGAAAATAATTTTTGTTATAGCCACTAATTAAGGTTTTCCAAAGGAACCTGGGAGTTAGCCACACCAATTCCATTGGTTTTACTATTTTATTTTAAAAAGAGCACTTCAGGAAAGATCTCATATTTGTTATTCTCTTCTGTGTTCATCCTGATCTCCAGTGTGAGTAGCCACTTCAGAGTTTCACTTCATCAAATTCCACTTCCATAATAAATGGAAATATTGGTAATTTCTTTCAGCTCATGCTCAGAATGAATCAAATTCTCCAGGCAGACCTTTAATATTTTTTTTTCCTCAACCATTTTCTCAAGATTGATATAGAAAATCTCCCAAGGCCTTAGTCTTAACTGTATTTTGTGGTAACAAAAACTTCAAGTTAACAGTGCTTCTCGTCAAGCGGAGAAATGGCTCTTTCATCAACTTGGATATCCCCCCTTTAAGTGTTAGTTGAATGTCCATTTGTTCCTGTAATAAAGGGAAGTAAAAATCTCTGTCCCTGCATTTATTTCTATTTTTCTCTTCCATTTTTATGTTCAGAACAGTATTATCTGAGTGCTTTATGCCCAGTGTATTAAAAATAATGGAGTACCTAGAGGATTTCTGTGGTTTCTCTCTTTCAGGATGAAATCTATTTTGAGTAAACTTTTAGCATTTTGATTTTATAAAGTTTTCTAAAATTGTGGTAGCATTTGAATTTGAGTGAAAAAAATACATTTTTATTATATTATATAGTTAAACACAAAATTAGACCAAAATGTTAGGCCTTTAGGCAGAACAAAGTCACAGGAGATTGAAATGAAAATATTATGATTACTTTCCTTTGTTTTTAACCAGGTACCTATCCTTTTCTACATACCATTTCCTCAAACCTTAGCTGTCTGTTGTCATATCCAAAACTCTTTAACCCTGGAAAATATCTTATTCAGGTTTCTAAACTCCCTGTTCCGGCTACATCATATCAAATTTTGGTTGATGTTGTATCTATTTGCTATTGCAAGATGCAGCACAGACAGTAGAAAGAAAAGAGAGAAAGGAGAAAGTGGATTTATTTCCCCCACCCTGTCTCTGTGCCCCAACATCACCCTCAGGTGTGTCTCTCCTGTTCCTTCCAGGATAATGCTCAAGCTGTAAAATCTCCCAGGAACTTCCTTCATCCATACCCACCTAAGATATTCTGTCCCTGATCTTTGATTAGAGCTTCTTGGCCCTCAGCTGGAATAATTACACAGAATCACAGAATCACAGAATCGTTCAGGTTGGAAGAGACCTCCAAGATCACCTAGTCCAACCTCTGACCTAACTCTAACAAGGCCCACACTAAACCATATCTCTAAGCTCAACATCTAAACGTCTTTTAAAGACCTCCAGGGATGGTGACTCAACCACTTCCCTGGGCAGCCCATTCCAATGCCTAACTACCCTTTCAGTAAAGAAGTTTTTCCTAATATTCAACCTAAACCTCCCCTGACGCAACTTTAGCCCGTTCCCCCTCGTCCTGTCACCAGGCACGTGGGAGAAGAGACCAATCCCTACCTCACTACAGCCTCCTTTAAGGTACCTGTAGAGAGCGATAAGGTCACCCCTGAGCCTCCTCTTCTCCAGGCTGAACAACCCCAGCTCCCTCAGCCGTACCTCGTAAGACTTGTTCTCCAGACCCCTCACCCCTTCGTTGCCCGTTTACTACCATGAAAATGGGTCCTGCAGGGCTTCCTTGCAGTGATTGCTACCTCTCTACAATAAATAGCGTGGAAAGGCATTTAAGCCACTGGGTTCTCCCCATCTTTCCTACGTGGATAAGAAAATAGTGCAGAAGAGTTCAGGTTTTCTTCAACCACAGGATAGCTGGGGACAGATTGAAGAGTGAAGGCAGATTATTTTTTATTGAGACAGGGGAGTTAAGGAATACTGATAAAATAACAAAGAAGAATTAATAAGATGATGAATATATGAGTGAAAGCCGACAAACTAAATAAAAGAGAATAGTAATAAAACAGTGACGTCTACAGCTCTGAAAGGGACTATACTCAGTAGCCAAGAGATGAGAAATAAACTTCAAGAAGCAGATTAATGCTCTGGTGCAAGGAATTGTGCTGGTTTGCTGGCTGAGGACCTGGACCTCTACATCCACAATGAATGATGACTCAGGAATTTGGCTTGCACAGGGAGATGTTTATGTGGAAGATAAGGAAAATGACTCAGTGAAGTGACACACTATCTGACAAGAGAGTTAAACAAATGCCTACTTCATAGAATCATAGAATCATACAATGGCCTGGGTTGAAAATGACCTTAAAGATCATCTAGTTTCAACCCCCCTGTTCTGGGCAGGGTTGCCAACCACTACAGCAGGCTGCCCAGCGCCACATCCAGCCTGGCTTTGAATGCCTCCAGGGATGGGGCATCCACAACCTCTCTGGGCAACCCGTTCCAGTGCCTCACCACCCTCTGAGTGAAAAACTTCCTCCTAATATCCAACCTAAATCTCCCCTGTCGTAGTTTGAAACCATTCCCCCTTGTCCTATCACTATCAATGTGTGTAAACAGGCGTTCCCCCTCCTGTTTATATGCTCCCTTCAAGTACTGGAAGGCCGCAATGAGGTCTCCCCAGAGCCTTCTCTTCTCCAAGCTAAACAAGCCCAGTTCCCTCAACCTTTCTTCATAGGAGAGGTGTTCCAGCCCTCTGACCATCTTAGTGGCCCTCCTCTGGACCCATTCCAAGAGCTCCACATCCTTCTTGTGCTGAGGGCCCCAGGCCTGCACGCAGTATTCCAGGTGGGGTCTCACCAGAGCAGAGTAGAGGGGGACAATCACCTCCCTCTCCCTGCTGGCCACCTCTTTTTTAATGCAGCCCAGGACTTAGTTGGCCTTCCGGGCCGCAAGCGCGCTGCCGGTTCATGTCCAGCTTCTCGTCCAGCAGGACCCCCAAGTCCTTCTCCGCAGGGCTGCTCTCGAGTTCTTCTTCTCCCAGTCTGCATAAGTACCTGGGATTGCCCCAGCCCAAGTGCAACACCTTGCACTTGGCCTTGTTGAACCTCATGAGGTTCTCTTGGGCCCACTTCTCCAGCCTGTCCAGGTCCCTCTGGATGGCATCCCTTCCCTCTAGTGTATAATTCCTGCAAACCTCCAAGGACAGAGTTTAGCTTCCTGGAAGCCATTACCTCCTGGAATTTGTACAACTGCAGATGGGGAGACAGCTCACAAGAGTGCCTGATGGTATATTAGCATCCCAGATCACCTGCATGCTAATATGATTGTTGTTTAATAGGCATCAATCCTTTCTTTGAGAGTAATTCAGTGGATATAAGGATATATATTTGGCATTTTTCAGGGAAGTTAGCCAGCTTGCTTCAGTGTTCTTATATTTTCTGAGTTGACTTCATGAGAAATATTACTTACATAGATTAGTTTTCTTTAAAAAACAAACACAGCATCCATGACTTAATTTCTCACATTGGCTGCTCAGGCTCACTTTTTCCTACAGTATCCCCAGTACCAGTTTGGCCAGGTGTTGCATCGGGAGAAGTGGACACAATATGTGATTTAACTGGAAGCAAAGCTCTGCTCCTTCTGAAGTCTCAGAGAAACATCTGCAATATCTTAGAGTAACATATAGTTTGTCCTTGATGCTGGCTATTCTGACAGGACCCTGAAAATCCCTGCCACAGCTGCAGTTTGGAAAGAATTTGTCCAGTCAGCAGCTTGGACCTACTGAGGTCCCAGGCTCCTGCAAGGACTATGGAAGAGTGCAGGAAGAGATGGCAAAGCAGCATCACCTATCACAGCATCACTGCCAGCTTGGACACCATCCTCTCTCCTCTACAAATGGTTATTACACTATCAGGAACAAATATTGACATTTTGCATGTATCTATACCTCTAGCTTTTTAGTATGTGAAATGTTTGGTTTGCCTATTATTATTATTATTATTATTATTATTATTATTGAAAGAAAGGCAGCTGCAGGAAAGAAAAGAAACTGGCAGCAACTCAGAGGTAACCTCTATAACATAAAGAAGCCTGTTTGAAAAGTGTGTGTATGTTGGCACTGATGTCCAAGACACAACATAAGGGCAGATTGGAAAAATCGACTTTGACTCCATGCTGACATGCTGCAGATTGCTGGAAGGCTGTTTTCATAAACAGAAGGCTTGAGGCAGTAGTGATATCCATCTACTTTCTCTGTTCCTCTTTTTTTTTTTTTCCCTCAGGCTTCCAGCCACTGAAGTAAAACTCATGAAATGGAAGACTCCAAATGTTTTGGACTACAAGAATCTAATGATTGAGTACCAATTAAACTGGCATGTGTACTGCTTGCAACAGCAGCTGTCAATGCTTCCCAATTTCTCCTATTGGGGAGGCAAATTTGTCAAGTTAGCAGTAAAATTAAGACTGTATATTGTTAAGGATTAAAAAGTATCATATTGAGATAAAATAATCTTATAAACTGGCTGCTAGAAGGATGAAATAAGTCATCCAAAAGTCAGAAATTCATAACTGGGGTTTAGTTACAAAGAAGTGTGAATCAGAGAAAAAATAAAAAAGATGGAAATTTCTACCAAGTTCACCAAAATACTTTGAATTTTTAATGCTCAATACAGTACTATATTTCTATGTCCCTTTTTATTCATTTTGGCTCTAGTGGCTGTCTAAACTAAGGCAATAAATTAAAATGTTCTATTTATATCAGTATACATCTCCACTAAGTTGTAAATGGTGATTTCTTTGCTTAAACCTTTTTCCTTATGTTTTTTTATTTTTTAATTTTTGGTGATGTCACTCTAGAAAAAGTTGAGGCTTAAAAGCCCTTCTCACTCTAAAATAAGAATTTCCACGTGGAATGTATCGGTGTAATTAAACTAGCTTCATTTCCACTTACACGGTAAAGTTGTCAGAATCGCTTACTTTTCCATGTAAGCGAGTCTTTCCTCTACGATCCAGGACTTGTTGGAAGTCTTTACAGAGGAAATGGCTCTATCTGAAATAAGAAATTCTACAGATGTCTTTTACCATAGCCATCAACTCAGCTGCTTGAGCTTGCAAAATTCAGTCTGTAACTCTAATGAGGATTAAATTAATTAAGTTATGTGGGGTAAGATTCATCTTCATTGTCTGTTATCATTTAAAAGTGAGGTGCCTAGCCTAGCTGGTCCTCTAAGTGCTGTCTGTAGTCCGTGGAGAAAGATGGGCACTCCTCCAGACAGTGAGTCATCCCGCTGGTCTGGGATGCCTGTTTTAGGATGGGCTGGAACATCCTTTGGACTTGTATCTCTCCTTTGACTAGGGACACAACCTGTGTGCAAGGCTTGGCTATATACCTGAGTTTAAAGTGACCAAATATAAGTAGGAAAAATGTTATGTTAGATCTAAATTTTAGACAGCTGGGCAGATGAATCCCCCAATGGCTACAAATTATGTAATAATCATATATCTATATGTATTGGGTTTACATGGAAAGGGTTTGGTAGCAGGGGGGCTGCAGGGGTGGCATCTGTGAGCAGAGCCCAGCAGCTGCCCCATGTCAGATCAGAGCCAGCTCCAGCCGGCTCCAAAAGAGACCC
>VXAA01003594.1:199240-214514 GCA_013399115.1 Anseranas semipalmata | reverse complement strand
GGAGATGCAGCGCTAGGGACTGACCGCAGCCCCCATTCCCCGTTCCCCTGTGCTGCTCAGGGGGAGGAGGTAGAAGAGGGTGGGTGGGGGAAGGTGTTTGTAGTTTGCTTGTAGTTTCTCACTGCTCTAGTCCGCTAGTGATAGATAATAAATTATAGTAATCTTCCTATGCTGAGACTATTTTGCCGGTGATGATAATCGGTGAGTGATCTCCCTTCACCAGGAGGGAGGTTGTGGTGGAGTTCAGCTGCCCAGCAAGGTAAAACCACCACACTATACTATGCAGTACACAAAATAATATTCAGTAACTAATTACGTAAGTAAGCATGTCCCCATGAATAGAGACAGTTGTCTCATTGTTTTTTGTTTTTCCCCCAAAACAAGCTGAAGGTACTCCACATCATAGCCCAGTTTCCACATATTTTAGGTATCTGGACCTTCAAAGCATGGCCTTTGTTTCAGGTTCTATAGGATTAAACTCTTAACGTGCAATGGATTTGCTGAAGTCTATTTTTGACATTTCTATTTTTGAGCTAACACAGAGAAAGAAAACCATCACAGAGGAGAGGAATTCTCCTTTACATACTTGCTTTACATTTCCGGAGATCTCATCTCTGCTGGAATCTATGCCATTCAACACATTTGTAAATGTTACAGAAAAAAGAGTATATACGGAACTAATAAAACTGTAAATGATACAAACTTACTTGGAATGGTCAGACATGAAAGTGATTGTAAAGAGTTGCACAGGGATGTTGAGATACTGGATGGTTAAATAGTAAAATGACATGAATACATATATGTATGCAGGAGAAATGAATAGACCTTCTTTTAGATACACAGTGACTGCTATAAATTAGCCTAGGACAGAGATGCATAAATCTCTAAAAGTATTGATTCAGTTTTCAACTGTAGCCAAAAAGGCAAACAAAAACTTGGGAATTAAAAGGGGAGGAAAACAGAAAACATCATTATATTGACATATATATCCTTTTGCTTACATCTCAAAAACTGTGTGGGCCTCAGAAAGGATATTAGAGCAGTCAGAAAAACAACAAATACAATCAAAGGTGATTTCTATCAGAGGAATGGCTGGAAGGGGTAGGAAAAAGGTGTCTGGGAAACGTATCATAGCTAAATAAAACCATGACATTATGAAGAATGTGATTGGAGAACAGTGGTAGAAGAAATCAAGGGGCTCCCAGGTGGCAGGTTGAAAACACAGGAAAGAAAAGTAGATGAATTCAGTTACAGAACTCACTGTGGCATGATGTTGCAGGGTTCAAAAGTACAAACAGAGAACAACAAACATAAGAAAATGTCAGAGAGGACAGATCTTCAAGGGACTGCTTAAATGAGGGTCTAGATATAGCTTCCAGCTCAAAAATTCCTGGAAATTCTGGTTGCCAAAGGCTAATTTACAAAGAATTAGTCTATAGACCCTCTTCTTTTGATACTTTTTCTTTTATACTTCTGTAGAGAGTATATGGTTCACATATTCTCACAGGCTGAATGAATACAAACCTCTTATTCTGCAGGTCATTAAATTTAGTCTATAAATTATATATAAATTTAGTCTATAAATTTTTGGTCTATATGATCACAGACCCATTGAAACAACTATCTTTAGATCTTATTGAAAGAGAATACACAGAATTTTGAAAGTTTTTCTGAATTTCAAATCAAAGGTTTACATGCAAGATCTGAAGGCGTCAGAAACGGTCTGCAACAGTGATATTCTTCTCTGGTGACATTCCTAGCCCTACAAGGAGTATCCCAGAGAAGATCCAAACCAGAGGAAGTGCCTGTTTTCCAGATGTCTTCCATGAAGTACATCAGATCATCATACACCATCTCTTTCTCATGCTGAAAATCTTTTTTTTTTTTTTTTAGTTTAAATGTCATGCACTATATCACATTTGCAACTTTTAAAAGCTTCATCTGGCATTCTTGGACAGGATTTGTAGGTACCGCATGGGGAAAAATAGATTTCAGCACTTAGAGTTTTTACCTCTTGTCAGAAGTGATTTTTCTGAGTCTACCTCAAATACAGCACAGACACCAGTACACACTCATGGTGCCCAAAAGCTGACACAGTTTTGACTCTGGCCATTTTATCCTAAAGGGTAGATATAGAATATTGATATTACCAGTTGTATCATGAATTCTTGAGTAGAGTCTATTGTACTTCTGGGTCTGATGCACAAGATATATCCAGATCTTCTTGTCAACTTTCAACGCAAATGACCTCATGTTACTTATTGCTATTGATACTTGTCAGGGCTAGTCCTAACATTAGTACCTGAGCAAACCTAAAGGAAAGTCAATCCCTCCTTAAGGTAGAAAATATGTATGAATTTCAATGTTAACAAAACATAGATTACTTTTTTCTAAACGGTGTTGTGTAAGAGATGTGATCTGTTGGACCAGCCTGCCTCCAAACACGTCTTAGGGAGTTCTGTTAGGTTTATGCTCTATTTGAGTGCTTGGAAAGGTATGAAAGAAAAGTGCTTACAATATTCAGGGCAAAATTGCAGTATGTCCGGAGCTACATCTTACAAGAGCTGCATCATACCAAAGAAGTCAAAATGAATTACAAACTGGTATATCATTTAAATGTTAAGAAATCCTTTAGGCTAACTGTATAAACACAGGGCTCTCTTCATGTAGTTTTCTTCTTCTGTATGCACCATTCCAATACGGATAATGCCCTTCTCATATAGAGGCCGCATATGATAAATACATTCTGTTTTTATATAATCAAGTTATGGGCTTTTGAAAAATCCCACATTAGTACACTGTATATATATACATATAATACAGGAATTACACTCACATATATATTAGTAATGGTATGTGTGTACACAAAAATATCTATATTTACTCATACACTGTGATCTGTGATACACTGTGAATACACATGACCTCTGAGAGATTTTAAAGAAATCTCTACTTTTAAAGAAAAAGTAAAGATTTATGGAATGAGTTTGCTTTTCAAAGTTTTATAAATTCTTCTAGCTTGCAATAAATTAGGAATAACAACTTTGGATATAAATAAGTATTCAGTTCTGCAGTTTAGAAATAGTTGGATAAAAACTGAAACATGAGATTTATACTGTGGAGTCCAGAATGAGACGGGAAAAAACCTTTCCTCCAACCTTAAACTGCAGCTGAATGGAATTTTTAGAGGGAGATTTTCTGAAGGGGAAAAAGGCACGTGGTGAGAAAGTTTCCTCTCCTTCTGCTAGGCTATGCCCATCCACTGCCATACAGTGTGGCCATAGCTAGGAAAATATGTAGACCCTACACCCAGACTGAGGCGACATCTGTGTGGAGTTTTGTGCAACTCACCCCACATAAGCCTTTGATGCTTCAAAGTACCTGCAGGTCATTGGCTTGGTTCTTGTAAATGCTTAAGAAGTGCAACCATATCTTTTCCTACATCTCGCAGATAAGCAGCCCTCCCTCCTTTACCTCTGAGCCTGTAATTTAGGCCAATCTCATATATTTGCAGATGGTCCTTTTGCTTCTGTTGGCAGACAGCTCATTCCACCTCCACTATGCACTTCCCTTTTGAGCTAAATTAATTATGTATAGAAGGATATCATCCTCTTTACTCATATATATATCCTCTCATAATAAATAATTTCTATTTCTATTTAATGGGATCAAAATCCCAAAAGAACCCTTGTGAGTGTATCTATCTATATTTTTAAGTCTATCTCTATGTCTATTTATCTCCACTTACAATAGTGTATATGCATAAATGTATATATTCTCTCTATATATGGGCATGTGTGAGTACATACAAACAGGTCTATGTAGAGTTCCAGATGTCTAATGTGATTGTAGTATACAATACATGATTTTTCAAAATCTCATTGTATGATCATATCAAAATGAAATTTCCTTCCTACCCTAAAAGAAGATCATTTTGTTATGTTCAAGGTTAGTTATTATGAGGTACTTCAGCTCAAGACCTGATTATTTAGAAAAAGGATGAAAGGATAGTAAACACATTCATTTTCAATTAATCATAATGGAATGGAATATCTTTAATTGAAACTTTTCCAAAAGGTCAATTCACAATAAAATTTCAATCTAGAAAATTAAATGAATTTAATTACAAATTTTAAAAATGTATTGGTGGCTGGAATAAATGTAACCACAGCACCTACTCTAGCTTGGGCTATAATTATTATTTATACAGGCTATTTGTAATACATCAAAGCATTTTCTGGAGATACAGACTAAAGGTACTATTGAAATGCAGCCAAGTCTGTGGTGGCACACATCACCTGTTGTAACAGTGCATTATATAGTGTAGCATGGAGATTTGTGTGCTGATGCTTGTGGAGGATATGCATGTATGCATGTACACACATATATGTATGATTTTATGTTGTTATTAATATTACATTTGCATTTTCTATACGTATGTAATGTCATTATAATTGAAAGCCCCAATTACACTGAAGCGAAAGCCTGCTTATTAGTTGACAATAGGCCTCAGCTAAGTAGCAACAAAAGAAGTGCTTTGTTTGGCAACCTTTGTTTAAGAGGTCCTTTTGAAAACTCTTTAAGAATACTATGAATAGAGATTGAACAAACCTTTAATCCTCTTCAGGTCACACATGTGCTAAAGTGAATAATAGTGTGAGGTCTTTTTCACCTTTTGAGTTCTTTTAAGCCAGTAACGTAACTTGAAATGATATAAAGAAAAGGCCTAAGAAAGCTTGAAAAAATCTAACTTGTGCACTTCTTGCTTATTTATTTGTCTGCAATAAGCCTAAAGATGCATTCCATACAGGAGAGATGCATAAATACTCAATATTTATGATTCCATTCATAATTTGTTCAGCCCCTGAAAGTTATTTCCCTTTTATTCACTTCAAATGCATTTAGAACCTTAGAACATTTTTTTCATTTAATGCTCCTGTTCCTTTGTGTGTATCAGTGTGAAAATCTTTCCTTCGTGCTACAGTCCCTTTTTCCTATTCAACACTAGACTGCACACGATAATTAAACCTTGGGGGCTTGGAGATTTTGGACTAAAGCTTAAAGAAATGCAGTAGTGAGGCCTCTTCTCCCTCTATCTTCCACCACTTGCTGTGGGGATTTTCTTTAGTTACACATGGCTTCACAGGTAAACAAGCTTGAAAAAAAAATCACAAGCAGGAATTGAATTAACACCTTAGTGTTGCTCATAATGAACCAGTTTGCTTAATTAGATGATCGAAAAAAATTATGTTCTAAAACATGACAGGCTGTAGACTGAAGTCTTTATTCAGGCAAAAGCCCATAGTGTTACACTGGAACATTTGCAAGAGGAAGAGCTTCTCAGCAAGGACTAAAACCTCAACATGAAAACACTGAGTTCAAACCCAGGCTAAGGCATATTTTTTATCAAATATGAAGAAAATTATAGGTACTTTTACTTTTGTTTATAAGAGAAGCACTTCAAGTATCTCCATGACTTTGTAAGTAAGCTTATGAGAATGTTTCCTAAGATATAGGTCCGTAAATACTGAGCAACTAGGTGAAAAAAAAGCCACAAATTATCTCAGTGCTCAAAGGAAGGAGAGGCACTAGAGCTAGCACCCCAATCAAGGACACCACAAGATGCTCCCAGCACAGCCACCACTCAGGCGCTGCTGGTAGGACTGGAGAAAACTGGGATGGGTAAGGAATTTGAGACTCCTCAGTAGAGAAACAAGGGAGGATGAAGGATGCAATGGTGTTTGAAACCTGTCTCCAACACTTGGCTTGCTCAAGGCTCAGTTCATTTCTAAATAAAAGTGAGAGTGTGTAAATGCCTTGTGTTGTTCCTTGGATTCCTTCACTTTCCTGCTAGCCCCATCCATATGAAGACATTTCAGACCAGAGAGAAAACATAATGTCCAGAGAAAAATCCTATCTGACACAAATAGTAGCAAGTCTCCATGTCTTTTCCTTTCTTCTACTGTGTATGAGGACATACCGTAATATGAAGTGCTTTTTAAGCACGCTCAAAGCTGCATAGTTAACTACTGCTAACATAAATCATAAATTGTTTTCTTTCTCAACATAGAAATCAGTATAACAGTAAAACACCAGCTGCTCCCAAAGACAAATGCATTGTTTAAATCAAAGCAAAATATTTACAAATAGGTTTCAATATTCAGGGTCTGAATTTTGGAGCATGTGTGCGAAACATTTCTGTGCAGATCTATCAGCTGCGCATGCACTTGATCACTTATGCCGAGCAATCTGGGAACCAAGTAATTGGCATTTCTCTGAGCTACTGCTCTGATCAGCTATAATCATTTCTGCAGCTCCATAAGAAAATCCCACATAATTTTATCTTCATGGTAAAAGCAGTTTTATGCATATTTTCTTTTCTTTCTTTTCCTTTCCTTTCCTTTCCTTTCCTTTCCTTTCCTTTCCTTTCCTTTCCTTTCCTTTCCTTTCCTTTCCTTTCCTTTCCTTTCCTTTCCTTTCCTTTCCTTTCCTTTCCTTTCCTTTCCTTTCCTTTCCTTTCCTTTCCTTTCCTTTCCTTTCCTTTCCTTTCCTTTCCTTTCCTTTCCTTTCCTTTCCTTTCCTTTCCTTTCCTTTCCTTTCCTTTCCTTTCCTTTCCTTTCCTTTCCTTTCCTTTCCTTTCCTTTCCTTTCCTTTCCTTTCCTTTCCTTTCCTTTCCTTTCCTTTCCTTTCCTTTCCTTTCCTTTCCTTTCCTTTCCTTTCTTTTCCTTTCTTTTTTCTTTTTGTTTAATACCCACTGCTTTACAGAGGGACTGCATTCTTCTGCAGATGTTTATCTCTTAAGGTGTTTGTATATACCACTGCCTGCCATGATCTGTGTAGAGGCAACCACCAGAACCAGGAATGATTATCTCCAGTAAACATAAAAGTAGTCTGCTGTCTTAACTGTGAATATTGAGTTATAAAAGGGACAGTTGCTTAGCTGGGCTCTTCTCTTAAGGAAATTAACTTTTTATCTCAAAGACAGCTAATTTAGCTCTCACCACCTTTGCTTCCACTCCCAAGTACCTTCTTATCTTGGGTAATCAGGATGCAGGGATTCCCAATCTATCCCTCTTTATAGCTCTCTTTCAGTAGTGTTACTGTTTGAACTTCATACCCCTGGATAAAGAGCTAGCACACCAGCTCAGGAAGCAGTTTTAAGTATGAGGTAAATAGCAAGTTACTTAACAGCCCATATATGAACTCAATTATATCCTTCATCTCGTAAGATATGAATAAAAAGGTTTGGCTTTGATCTAGAATTAAGCAATCCCTCCTTATAAATCAATGTACCATGGGATTTTATTAGTAGCGATAATTAGTGGTTAACATTGCAATGAATATAAGGTTGGTAAGCTTTAAGAACTAGTGCCAGGTTGGGACATATTTCTCACATGTATTATCTGAAGTACACAGAGGAACCTTGGATGTTTAATCGGGGAGATAAAATAGGGATATGCAAAAGGTATTTCATTAAAAAGGCTACATGAAAGTATTTTAAAAATAAAAGCATGTATTTGGGTCTTTTTTCATGACTTTATCCATTTATTTTAGTCTAGTTTCAAAATTCATTTCAGAATAAAAGGTATAGTACTTGTGTACTAAAATCTTAAGGCATATGTGTACATTTAAAAAGAAATACAAGTAGGCATCAGAAGTTATTTTTACTGTAAACACTCTTCATATGTTCCCATGTAGAATGTAATGTCTGCATAACAACTTCTCAAATGTCCAAATTCCCTCCTATTCACATAGTGTGGAACAGATGTTGTCCTGCTTTTTATTACTTTAATTTATGAATCATACTTAGGCTAAATTATGAAATTAAAGTGATAGAAAATGTTACTTAAACTTGGATTCTACTTCTGTATCTTTAAAACATTTTCCTACTTTTGTTGGAGTGATAATTTGGGTTATTTTCCCCTTAGTTACAAGTCAGATTTCCCATTTGCAGGTTAAAAGGTAGCAGATCCAAAATAGTTCACATGTATAAAGGGCCAGCTTACAGCAAGAACTGTGCATCTTTACAGAAACTGGAGATCCATAAATTCAACCATGCTGGAGAGAGCTTTTTGTTTAAACCATCGAGCTAAACAAAATGCAATTAAGGCTAACAGGACAAAAAGCATCCCTCTCGGGATCCATAAATACACTCATGGGAGACTGGAAGTAGAGAGAAAAGACCAATATAATTCTAATTGTGTCTTGTTTAAGCTGACCATTTAAACAGACAACTTTTCCTAAAGTAAATTAGTTTTGTCCAGTACATGCTTTTTTCACCCTTACAAAACCAAGTGAAGTAAATGGGAATTTTCTGTAAGTTAATCAAGGAATTGGCTGCAGAACTTTTATTCTGCTTTGCGGACAAATTGTGATCTGTGTTTTTAACTG
Organism: Anseranas semipalmata; assembly: GCA_013399115.1. Taxonomy (NCBI): domain Eukaryota; kingdom Metazoa; phylum Chordata; class Aves; order Anseriformes; family Anseranatidae; genus Anseranas; species Anseranas semipalmata. Next base: position 206,123 of record VXAA01003594.1, on the reverse strand, counting down.
TGTTAAAAATACTTCAGCATCTAAATAAATCTCATAAAATCATGGCAGTGCTTTAGGAGAACACTGTTTCTTGCCTTACATAAGTACACTGGAGAAATTTGGAAGATACTAGCTATACATATACAAAATTATAGGGATAATTATTGCTGAAGTCATCTCCTTTATAGATACATCTTAGCATTTTTTTAGGCTTTTAAGTTCTTACATGTGAAATCCTTGGGAAATTCATGTACTATTGATTTCTTTGCCTAGTTGTCACTTAGCCTGTTTCAACTTAGCGTATTACATCACTCGTTATTTGATTTTTAAAAAGTGCTGTAATAATAACCCTAACAATCTTACACTCATACGAATTAAATTTATTCTGATTCTCAAATATGTTAGTGCCATCAAGGGCTGTAATGATGGCTCTTAGCAGTGAAATAACCACCAGGAGAGGAATTTGAAATGACAGAAATAGCAATGCTCTTCCCTCAAGCTTGGAAGGGAAGGAGGAAGAACTCAGCTCCAGAAGGGGGCTGGGTCAGAGCCAAGTGCCTGCCTGAGTGCGTTTTCACTAGGGTAGTGGAAATTCAAATTCATTTGAGATGCTTAGGTTAAATAATATGAACTACACATCTGCCCAGGTAGGCAAAGATTACAGAGCTGACCACTTTTGATGGCAACCAAAAAGAAGTATTCCAGGTTCTTTCTCAAGATGAATCTCCTCAGGTCTGGGAATTATCTATGAGTATAGAAGACCATATGCCCTCTCACATAACAGCATAGCCTTATTCTCTTACCTGGGCCATACGATAGTTTCCAAATTGATCCATCTGTATTCCTGACATTCCTCTCCATAGAATACTTCAGTGCAGATGTTAGGCAAGAGGATGTTTCACTACTTTCTGGATTTTTGCCCTAGGTAGATTCATGAATTTATAACTGCAAATATTTGTCTTTGAGCTATACACAACCAAGGTATTATAATATGTAAAAAGTTGTTTACTATGTTTATTGTGAAAGTAGCAGGCAATATGAAACAGTCCCTTCCTAAACAGAAGAACCGGTTTGAAAATCAGTGACACAACTGGAATGTCGTTATTATTTTAATTTAAATACTGCCACTCTTACAGCTGTGTAACTATACTCATTACTTTGGGTGGAATGAGCATAGATCTGAGCTGCATTTAGTTTTATATTTGTGAAATCTACAGCAAAATGTTTCCATCTATCCACTGGATTTCTAAACTTATTTTCACCCCTGCAATAATGTATTATATCCTCAGGATATATAGCACAAGATTTGTCCAAAAATTGAATCATAGCTCTGCACCTTCAAGGTTCCCAAATTTATATTTCCTTTTCCTTTCCCCTCACTTTCTCCATTTAGGCATCTTTTCTTTTTTCCTGATGGCTTAACATTTCCATTATATATTATTAGGAAAATAAGCATCACTAGGAGAAATTTAAAGGGCAGTGGAGCTTCTTTTATTTCATCTGAATACAGACAGTCAGTCACTTTGTTCCAGCCATAATATCTGCTTAAGAAAACTATCATTTACCTAATTTAGTTTGCAATGAGCTCGTGAAGTGTGAGGGGTGGGACCTTGACTTGAGAGCTTCCCCACGATTGTTGAACCATTACTGCATGCAGGCAGATGGATTACAGAATACCCCAACTATTTTCCAGAAAAAAATCAGGGCTTCTCTTGTATTGCTTTTTTTTTTTTTTGCTGCTGCTGCTTTAGGCAAATGAACTACTTTTAATTTTAAACTACTTTTAATTTTAAGCTGCTGTTACTGCAGAAATGTGTCACACATGGTGACCAACACCAACAAGGCCTGAAGACCAGTGCAGCTTTGTGGACATGTTGTTGACAGAGGACACCAGGAAGAAATCCTGGGTGTCTGTGTAAAACGTGCTGTGCATTTCATTCTCATTCAAAACAAACCCCCATACAAAACTCAATTCTCCAAATGTTATTCAACATGCAGTTTTTGCAATTGACTCACCTTCTGTAAAATAAAAAAAAAGCCAAATCTTACATTTTATGCAAAAAGTCCTTAATCTTCCTGAACAGCTAGAAATTGACTTCTACAGAACTGACTACTCACCTGAGTTCATGTGCATGTGCAATTGCTGCTGAAGCTGATGGTTCACCCAGATGCCCAGAGGTGACAGAGTTAAATCTGTGCTGTAACACATGCACACCCACAAGAGTTCACGCTGCCACAATAACTCCTGCTGCAATTGCATTTCTCCTACTGTCTCCTTCATCCCTCCTCAACTGTAATTTTTGCTGAAGTAATTTGCTCGTGAACATACAGTGAGGAAAAGCGTCTCTGATCTCTCAAACCCACATATGCTCAATAATACATCGAACACATGTGAAAAAAGATAGGACAAACTCCCACTGCTGGCACTTGCACTCAGAGGAAACATATCAAAGTTAAGAGAAGCATCTTTTGTTTGGTCAGAGCACTGTTGGGAGTAAAGGAGAAGACAGGATCTGGCCTAGGAGGACTGGCCTCCAAAGGCTGAGCATTTCTGAATCAATCAGAATAAGAAAAAGTCAGATGAGCAGACTGAAATCTACAGAGAAACATCTCTAAATATACAAAAGGTAAGCAGTCCACTGAAAAATCAGTCATCCTCTTCAGTCCCATGTAGGTCCAGATCACCTGAAAGAGAGCTTACATATTCTCCTGCCATTTACACTGATTTGCCATGACTGATGGACATGTTGATAGACAGGAAAGGGAAAAAAATAATTCAAACCATGCTGTCATTCGGGATATATTTCACACCTAAGAACCAAAGCACCTTGTTCAAGATATAATTTCCCAGTTGACATTATTTTTAATCATTTCTTTCGCTCACTTTTCATCCTCTGTGTTTAGGTTTTCAGGGCTTGGAATTTTTTAATATGAGAAGAAAAGAACAGTGTAGCACTTTTGGGAAGAGCAGAGCAGAGACTTTAGGCACAGATGAATACTCAATAGATTACAGAAGTGCTTATTTCCTCTGCGTACCACCATTTCCTCTCTAAGAATATAGCGAAATGTTCACTATTAGAGAAAAGGTTTTCATGGTCAGCACACCTACATATGGGCTCAGGGGGCTGCATATTTTGTGAGCTATAAATTAGCTTTAACTTATACACACATTTGGCTTTGCTTCCTCAGCAAGCATAACTTAAATCCACATGCAGGTCAGTGTAATTTCAGAGCTTTTGCAATACTTCTGTATGCCTTATCCTTTATATATGCAGTCATATATATATTCATAGACATACTGTCCACATCTTCCCAGTCTCTCTCAGAGAACATTATTTGTGGACCTTGTAATGAACTGAGAACTCTTTTGGTAAGTACAGCTGCACAGAAGAGCTGCGCTCCTATTTGCAATGAAATGATGAAAAACACATGCAGTGATTCAATCTTTATAAGAATAAGGTATGTTTTCAAATCCTGAAGGGATCAAACCTTTCCCATAACACATTAAAAAAAAAAAAATGAATTCAAAACATATTCAAACACTTAATTCACTATTGGGGAGTATAATTCCTTTGAAATCAGTGGAACTACAGCCTTCTGTATATGTGACAATCTGGTCCTATGCTAGATAGTATTTGATGCTACAAATACTTTGCACACCAAGTGATATACTTAAACTACAAGCAATTTTATTCTATGTAATGACTATCACAGCTAAAATCACGAGTAATGGGAAAGGGATAAAGAAATCACTATGTCCTGGGACTGAGATTTTCATTAGTTGAGCCCAAATACATACAAGGTTTAGGTGGCTATGTAACACATATGTGCTACTTTGGCATGTATGTAGTCTTGTGTTTTTGTATTACAGGGCTCATTCACAGTAGACGGAAAAGTTGCTTATGCTTCACACTAAGGCATAAAAAAAATCTAAAATCAGAGTCAGTGATAAGAATTGATTACCTTTCATTATCATGTGTTTTTTTTTGTTTGTTTGTTTGTTTGTTTGTTATTTTCTAGTAGTTTTCCACAATGGACATAGTTTATGTGAACAGATTACTTCAACATCCCTTACACATACTGTAATGGAAGGGTCACTCCTGCCATTTTTTTTCTGTACAGAAATTAATTTTCATTGATTCTGTTTTATTTACAACAGCATAAATTAAATAAACTCAAAATTTGGCAATAAACAAAACTGAAAATTTTCCTTCAGTGTTAAGATTTATTTAAATTTCACCCAACCTTTTCAAAACATTTTCTGGACTCACTTGAAAAATGGCAAGAAGAGTGAGAAGGCATTTATAGCAAGATAATTAATACATATTAACTCTCTGTCTATGAAATCTCAAGGGAGACATAGCGTGAGACAGCAAGATGAGGTGAACAGTAAGCCCCTTCATTAATGGTTGACTTCTGTACTCCTTGAGACCACAGTGTGAATGCAACAGCTTTGAACCCTAATGTCTGCTACCACATGTATGACACTTACAGAAAAATACACAGACCTACTTTCTGACAATGCACCTTACTGATGGCTAGACAGCTCAAGCTTATCAAGAGTAGCCAGAGTCAAACTTAAGAGTACCATTACACTCAGCTTTGCATAAAGTTATAGTAAATTTTTTGTTACAATTTTGATTAATTGTATTTTAGTACAATGATGCAATGATCAGGTAAAAGTAATCTGCTAATGGCTTCAGATGGGCTGTTAACACACTGTCTAAGCACAGTCTAGCTATCAGATTTGCTCTTAGATCCCTGTGATGGTTTACGTAAACATTTCAGATGCTTATCTTAGCTCTTTTCATCTACAAATCAAGATAGGGTCTTCAGTATAATCATCTGGCAATTGTTGGTATCTGTTTAGTCTGTGATGGTATTATTTGAACTGAGTTATTGTTGGTCTCTGGCTTCATCTTAGTCCTCGAGTATACAGGTCTAACATCACAGAATATGAAATCAGTCATCTTCTTTGGCCAAGGGGCCACATACTCAGTAGAGTATGAAGCCTGAAAAGTATGTTGAGCTGCAATATTGCATTGTGTGATTTTGGGCAGTGCATTGAAAGGAGAATCAGCTGAAAAGCCTTTAAAGGAAATTTTTTACATTACAAAATCTGTGTATGAACAGAGGTTTGAACTTCTCTCCAGAGCTGGTTGTCCCAGGACTTAGGAAAAAGGTTGGTCTGACTCCTTGTGACTGGGGAGCCTGATGGGAATTACATCCTCATATACAATTTAAGTAGGCAGTTTTCCAATTCAGTAAATACATTTAGTTTGGAAAAAGGTTAGAATCTGACAAGATCAACATCAGTAATGACCACTGGAAGACAAAACAGCTATATGTGCAAGGGGAAGCCATGCCTGAAGCATGGGGGTGCATCTTGCTAATCCAGTAAGCATGGCTAACAATGTCAGTGAAGAAATCGTGGCATGGATTTCAGGTCAGGCTAGTGAAGCAAGCGTACACGTAATTGTCCTTGGTGTCCCAACTAAACAGTATGTACTGACATGCCTTCTTTGCTGCGGCTTAGCCTGCTCATGAAAATCAGCCTGGGTCTGCCTCTCCCTGCTCTATATAGCCCTTTGACTATAGAGTAGATGCTCATTCCATAGAATTATCGAATCATGGAGTGGCTTGGGTTGGAAGGGACCTTAAAAATCATCTGGTTCCAACCCCCTGCCATGGGCAGGGATACCACCCCCTAGATCAGGTTGCCCAGGGCCCCATCCAAACTGACCTTGAACACCTCCAGGGATGGGACTATTTGTCTACATGCTACATGTCTACATGCTATTAGTCTAAATCTAAACCAGCCACTCAAAGCTGAGAGATCAAGGCTCTGATCATCAACAGAAAGAAACAGGAAGCCCTGGAGGGTGATTCACCTCATATCCACAATAAGTGTCAGAGATATGTGAGATGAATCACTCTTCAATTCATTGACTATAAGGGGATCATAGGTGATTGGCATATGTGGCTTTAAACATTTAAAGCTGTGGCATAGATTTTATTGCTGGTGTGCTCATTTCCCTATCCCCCAGTTCCTTTTGCAGCTGGTTACTGGCCAGAATCCTAATTTATGTAGCATTTTCAATTCTGTGTTATATTTTCTGGAGTTCAGTCTGGAAAGAATAATATGAAGATTTCTTAAGTTACAAAACAGCACTAGTCAACAGTTCAGTGATAGGGCAATTACACAAATAAACAGTCCTGCCTTGAGTCTCTAATGCAATCTTCTGTTTAGAGATATGCTATCACCTCTAAATCAGTTTGACCTGTTCTTCTATTAATAAACTTATCAGTGAAACATCCATTAACTGATTTAGTTGGTATGCAGGAGTTTAATTAGGCAACAAGACATGACAAGACTGTGTTACAGTGAGATAATGCACACCTCTGATGTGGTGTGAAACACCAAGTGGAACCAAGTAACTTCAGAAGCCTGAAAAGTATGTTGAGCTGCAATATTGCATTGTGTGATTTTGGGCAGTGCATTGAAAGGAGAATCAGCTGAAAAGCCTTTAAAGGAAATTTTTTACATTACAAAATCTATGCAAAGAGGCTACTGAGTTGTTTTGTGGCTAACTCATGAGCTGTAATAAAAGCAGTGTTCAGCTTGAAATGTTTAGCCATTTTTGTGTTTCTTAGTGGTAATTTCAATGAATGCGGAATGAAGTGTCACAAACCTCACTGATACTGGCTTGGAATATTGTCTTGTCCATCCTTCCAGGTGAAAGATACTTCCTGTGGCTTTCCCATTTTTAGCAAAACACATGGCAAACCATACATATATTAAATGAAAAATAAACAAATCCCCAGATCTCAAAAGCTTGAGCAAACTTTCCCCTCTTCTCTCTAAGGAAAAATATTCTGTAAGGAAAAATCACATACAAAAAAA
>VXAA01003594.1:157021-199197 GCA_013399115.1 Anseranas semipalmata | reverse complement strand
ACACTAAAAACTGTTCTAAGCAGGGAACATTGCTGATAGCAGGGAACATTGCTGATAAGAGTAGAACTGAATCAAATTAAATCACACTGAACTGAATCAAAATAACTCCTTCATCTGAGTAAGAACAAAACGTTTGGAACTGCTTCTTATACTCCTGAAGCAATATGCTGATTTTATGTATTTTTTTTTATTTATTTCATGTATTTTTATTTTTATTTTTTGAGTGTCAAAATACTTTTCCAAAAATAAATGAGTTGATTTTTTGCAAAATCCCTTTGAATTATTATTTCTTCCATTTTACTCATACTGGGCAGAGCCTACAGAGACTCAACGACATGGAGAAAGTCTGACATAGGGGCAGAGACTCTGGCTCCTAGACCTGGGAGGGTAGGCTACAAGATCATTTAAACTCCCACTGTGTTGTTAGCAGAAAACTTATTTCACTCTTTGTGATTTTTTTTTTCTAATTTCATAGCTAAAGGTCAGATGTTTAAAAACGTTCCTAAAAGCTTCTGTTCTATCCATTTACTTCAAACTTCTCCATTCAAGTAGTTGCACAAGTTAATGCTAGCTTTCCTACAAAATCTCCCTCTTCTAGGAACTATTATATCCTTAGTGGAAATGTGAGGATGCCAAGCAACTCAGACAAGGAATCCTGGATGGTAATAGTAATGGGAAAGAGGAATTTATTTTGACTTTTGTTGTCATCTTAACATTTTCATGTATTATGCCATGATGTGCAGAATGCAGGAGCAGACCCCAAAAGAAACTGCTGATGTTCAGCACCGTGCTTAGTGAGGAAGGGATGTCTTCCCGCTGAAGAAGAGGCTGACCCTTTGACCTTAGCTGTTCCCACTCACATACAGATATAGAAATGTAAGCTACTCAGCATGATGCCAGTTAATTTAAATTACCTAACATCCCAAAGGGCAGCTCCCTGCTGAGGAGCCTTTTCTTTTCTTTTTCTTTTGACCTTCTAATACAGAGTAACTTTTCACAAGGATAAGTCAGATGGTCAGCTCGGGAAGTATTCAGTTTCTGTGGCCTTTGGAAGTTCATGCAAAAGGTCACCTTAGACTATATTCTGCTGAATAAGGGATTGGAAATTTGCTAAATTATACTGAATGGCCAGATCCTCAGCCCTTGTAAAATGATGTAGCTCCACCACTGTAGCCATTTCACTCCCCCTAATAGGGTTAAGCAGTAACCAAAACTAGATGACAGATTTTCTTGTTCATGACTGCAATTTATATAATTACTTTACATCTAAGTAGCTGAGGTCCTGTCAGCCCCCAGAAGTTGTACCATTTTAACCAAATCTTTCTGCTGTTTCCTGCTTCCCTGCATTAGATCATGCTGTGCTGCCTTGTGTGACAGCACCGAATCCGGCCCTTTGGGTCACAGGGTGGAGCAGGACCTTTGGGGCCCTGGTGGGAGCATCCCACTGGGCTGCCCCACAGCACCACAGCTTCTTCCCTGCTCTGTGACCCTCTTTGCCAAGCCACTGCTTGACAGATAAAAGGGCTTCAAAAAACAGGAATACACTGCAAATGTTGAAATTATGGCCATAATTACAAGAAATATTAGATGGGAGATGTTACAGAGGTTAAATATTCAGTGAAGACTAGATAGGTCTGTTTGAATTACATATAAATAATGAAAGCAATACATACTAAAGGGATTATGACAAGTTATATTTGCCCATGGGATCTTTGCATAGTTATGGCTGTGTCCACAATGTGAGAAGTATTAATGCTTTGCTTATGTAGGTATAAGTAAATCGATCAGTTAGCAAATCAAATGCCCCATGTGCACTGGAGATTTTCATTTAGTTTGTTAGATCCTGGGGTTTCCTCCTCTTTTCTTTATTTTTGCCATTTACTCACATTTTTGTGTACACTCTGCTCCCCCTGAATTTGCATTCAAGACACTAAGCAGATTCAGATTTGCCTTAAGAACTGACCTCCATATCTTGATTTTCAGCCACCTGTGGGTCTTTCTGCTTGTCATTAATTTGCTGAAATTAGTGATGAAAAAAGTGATGGTTTATTCCATGTTAGTCACTCACCTGTCTCTGAGCTCATCTTGTTGGAGGACTTAGCAAAGTGGTGTCCCCCAAGTACCTTCTGTGCTGATGCTGAGGGTCTCCATCAGCCCCAACAGAGCCCAAGCCACCAAGGATGCTGCCTGACACCTCCTGGAAGTTGTTTTTCTCCTGCTGAATTCTCTAAGGGAGCCAGTGTTCATTGCAGCTGACATACAGAAAAGAACTTGACTTGTTTATCTAAGTTTTTTTTTTTTTTTCTGTTAAAAACATTATTTTCTTTGTTTAAGAAAAGGTCTCTCTCTGTTTCAGTTAAATTACAAAACAGCCCTATATTGTCTTAGCTGGGCCTTCAAAAAGTGTTGGTTCTCATTTGGAGCTTCTATGCAAACAAATCCTCAAGGGCTTCAGTCAGACAGAAATGCTATTTTTTTGTTAAAGATTCTTGCAGTGATTTGCTCTTACTGGGCTGGTGGGAACTACCAGCAGGAGTTGCGTATGTGCAGTGTAGAAAACAGGCATAATTTTTCTGCTAGAAAGGTACTCTTCCTGAAGTATCATATTATTTCCGTGAATAAATTTTCTAAAACCATACTCTGATTGATCAGATGAAGATATTTTGTTGACAATCATGGTCTAAGTCATAGCTATCTACTCTTAGACTTAAGTAAAGAAGGCAGATATGCACTTAGTAAACAGGTTAAAAAGGGGGAATTGGTAAGAAGACCACCACCTCTGGCCCAGTATACCCAGTTTAAAATTCTGTGCAGGGATCTGTCAGAAAATTCTGCTTATTTCACTTGTAGAAAAGTTAATTATATGCCCCCAAAGCAAATAAAGTATGTGCTTTTCCCTCCTTATCTTCTATCAAGTGATATTTATCAATTTGGGGACAACACACCTGTGCCCCCCCCTACCCTGACTGTATCCCATATGCATGCTTTCAGAGTGTTCTTGCCTTGAAAAGACCCAGCAGGGCTGACAAGGAAAGGCTGGCCCTGGGGCATTCACAGGAGAAACTGAGGAGCCAAGCCTCATAATGATATGGATTCTCTATGATTATCAGTATACTCTGAATATATGTGATGCAAAAGATCTTCCCTCTGAAGAGGGACCTCTGGTCTCCTGATCATGGGAGGCCTGTAGTGGCTCTGCCCATGGCTGTCCCCATTGAGATTGGACCAGCTGTGTCTCCAACCACATCACTTGACCCAGACTGCTTCTGGTTGCCATTTGGCACCCATATGTTTCCTCAGTTCAAAGTGCTTGAAGAAAGGTGAAGACTGCATTACAGCCCCCAGGGCAATAATCTGTATAACTGCAGCCAGTCTCCTCACAAAAGGAATGAGCTGTTTTACTCCTAAATATAGCTCAAGAGGAACATGAATTGTCAGACACACAGTGTGGATGGTCAAGAGACTGGTACCCATTGGAAAAAATCAAGGAAAAAATCTATTTGCCACTGTATTCCTACCTGTGTATTTCCTCTGCTCAAAGAACACTCATTTGGTTAATGGAGGCTCCCCCAGATCTGAGCCCCAGGGGACCTAACACTTAGCAGTAGGCATTATTTACCAAGGTTCAGCTGGGGATGGGTAAAAGTAAAAGAATAAGTTACTCCAGCGTGAACTAAAGAAGTGGGTAGCTGTGGTCAGGGATTATTGTAACTCACAGATGCTACGGGTCTGCACAGGGGGGCCCTGTAACACCCACTCACCAGTGGGTTACACCACCTTGCTACAGCAATTTACATGCTGTATCAGAGCCTGAAGCTGGCTCTGAAGTGAAGTTAAAGTTGAGTTCAAAGCGACCCAGCTGCTTGCAGGAGCTGCTGAGCATAGGGCAGGACTGGCAGGGGAAATAGTGATTTCTCTTTGAAGTCCTGCTGCTAGATAGATGCTGATTGTCTCATGTTACTGTAAGCATCAAATAACTTAAAAGCCTGCTCTCAATTTAGTGAGTGGAGGACAATGGACAATGCAAAAATATTTGTCAAGGATGCTAATGACTTCTATGTAAGGCCCGCATGCATAGAAGGCCAAAGAACTGCAAGTAAAATTGATTGTTAGAAGTGATTTTCCAAGAAAATAGTTAGATACACTGACACCGGGTACCAGTCAGATTATTGGCAAGACAAACAACAAAATACTTAGGTGAATTAATTTCTTATTAAGTGGAATACAAAACACTTGGGGTTTCGTGGACCACACAACTCTTAATCTGATATGCATATATATATATTTATATATTAATGTATAAATATATTTCAACATTTATATATTTATATGTTTATATAGACAACAATTACACATATTATGTAGCATTATTTTACTATGATATAACTGAAAAATGAATAAATTAATAGAAAGAAAGGACTTAATACACACAAAACATGGGCTTTTAAACAGATTTCCTCCTATTTTCCTCTGTGATCATTGGAGTACAGCAATATTATATCAAAGACATACTCTAGAGTGATTAGTTTGGGAGCTAAATTCTGCAGTTCAGCTATGGCAGTGGCAATTTGGAAAAACCTCCTTGCTACATGAGACATTTTGTGATATGTTTGGCAGCTGGGAAAGCACAGAGCAAATAAGACAGATCATGCACGGAAGTCTGAGGTCGATCCCATGACAGATAAGATTCTTATCTGCCTTCGCTTCCTAGAATGGATGGTACCACTTGCCCATAAATTAGCTTTACTTTATCACATGAGTCACCCTAATATGGTTCAAAAATTTTAGTGGAGGTTCAGTTGTCTTATCACCATCTGTGAGGCTTCTGGAACTGGCCAAAGCCTTCTAAGTACATACCATAGTGTGGTAATATATGAATTAAGTAATTATACATAATTTATTGCATGTTATGAGTGTGCCTGTAACTGTAATTGCATCATACAAACAACTTTGTTGATAATATACATTAGCTTTTGAAAGGAAGAATTAAGTAGTCTGCAAATATGTTTAACTTGATATCGTAGTGTATGACATTCGTTGTAAGGGTCGTTGTACTCAGAAATGTCATTTTCTGGCAGGGCATGTCTGTGCACCCTGATTGCATGCTGATCATTTCCCCCAAAAATATCTGACAAGAAATAGCTTATTTTCCTGTTAGTCTGGCTAAAGTGGAGAACTGCTGGAATATACACAGTTTATATAAGCAGTTACCAAAGACTTACTGCTCTGGAAAGATCCAGCTCTGTTGTCATCACTTTAAACCAAAGTGAGTCTCCCTGCAAGCCATTTTTTCATTCTGTAAACCTAACTGTTTTTCATGCTCCACCTTTTGTATCTTACTAAGCACTTTTTTCTGTTCTGGAAAAGTCTCAAAGAAATCAATAGATACCTGGAAATCAATACAGTTCTTGAACAGAAAGAGATTACTTAAAAACTTTATATAAATAGAAAATGATACTGAATATCTGAACTATCCTTAGAGAGATTTTTGATTACCACCCTAAAGCATTCCATAGATATATTGGCAGTGGTATAATGTGGTTGCACAGTATTATGAGACAAGAATGGTGTAAGGATCAGTCTAAAATGAAATTGAACTGAATCAGAAAACATATTTTTCCATGAGAGACAGGTTGTAAGTACTTTGTGCTTGCAAAAATCTATCATAAATAATCATCCTGAATTAGAAACACAATTTTGATTTAAAAGGTCAGCAAAACTTAAAACTTGTTGTAGCAACACATTTTTTAAATTTTGTATTATTTGTACTATGGTCTAAGGACTGGCATAGGTTCTGATATAAAGTGATATGCATAAGTATCAGGAGGTTATTTTTCTCTTTAAAATGGACTATTTGGGTTGCAAAATAATATATTTAATTGAATTATTTTGGTAATTTGCTTAACTGCAGAGGGATGCTTCTTCTCCTGTTTTAAGTGCTCTGAGACTAGTGATGTTATCTACTGAATGAATTAAATTGTGATGTTTTCCATATCTTGAAATACAAAGTTTCTGAGGTGACCTTTGATCTTTATTAATTCTGATCTTTATCACACTGGATAGAAACTCTTTCCAATATATTTGAACCTCTCAAGGACACATACTTATTATCCATTGAAAATCTCAGGCTTTCATCTAGAAAAATTCCATCCCCGTGTAATATTTAAGCTGCTGGCTGCTGGAGCTTTACAGCATGGTTTCTCTGTAATTAGCAAGCATTCGTCACCCAAAAGTGTGGTTTGTCTTCTGAGAATGATGTAGGAGGAAATATAGCCCCAAATGATGAGTCATTTCACTAGAATGACCTCTGAAGACTGCTACAAAAAATACATTTAATATTGCTATAGAACGGCTCAAATCTAATTGAAAGAGTCTTCACTACCTTTCATGTAGGTTCCACAAAGTTCTTTTATGGATGCAGCTGGCTGAAATAGCAGTATTTTCCAAATCTAAAGTATTGACTCAGATTTTTACCTCAGGCAGAAAGAAGTCCTGTACTTCCCTGGGATTTTAAACTGGCTGGCTGGCTAAATGGATGTGTATGTGTAAATACGTGCATGCAAGAGAGAAAAGTCAAACTGAAAATCTCAGCTCAGAAATAGCCTGAGGAGGAATCACCAAGATATCCTGAAAAAGCTCAATAACATTGCCCCCAGGAAGGACCCTGAGAGAGTCTTTGTAGGGTTGTGGCAGAAAAGAGATTTGATACCATTGGCAAGGAAATGGCCTCTAGTTGTTTGAAACTGCAGGTTTCTGAAGAAAACAGGTCTGTGCACATTTTTGTTGGTAGAGTAGCATCAATATCTTCCTGCAACAGGAATAACCTGCAAGACCCTCAAGCTTCTGTCCAACAACACAGGTCACAGATGGAAACAGCTTTGTGTGGGGTTTCCCACTTCATTTGCTTGCTGTGGACACTGATACCTGCTGTGTGTGTTGAACATGTTGATATGCCATATACTTGTGGTTGGAACATGGTTTTAAGTGAATGTTGGTCTTGATGCTTGTCTACCATGTAATTAGTTGTCTATTAATATTACCTGAAACCTCATTTGAGTAATTCTGAGAATCAAAACAGAGAACATTTCAAATATTACACAGATATGGGTTTTCTTTAGCTCTGGGCACAGCAGTGATGATTTTTCTGTGTCTTTTATGGCATTTGATATTAATCTCTGTATTTGATTATAATGGCAATAGCCTATAAAGGTGTGCCTGTAAGGTCAATAGCAACAATTACTACTATTATTACCACTAACATCAATTAAAAAAAAAAAAAAAAGCTTTTTCAGCATTTCCCATTGTGCTGTATGACTGAATGATGATAAACACTGATGAGGGATAACCCAAGGCTGATACTTACACAGGGAAATAAGGAATTACAGAGGAATACCATATATATGTCATATAAACATATGTATATATATATATATATATACACAAACACATACACACAGAGATGTACTTATATGCATATAATCTTAGTAGTTCATAAATCAAAGTCATGAAGACAAGTCTTTATTGACTTCAGTGTATTTTAGATAAAGCTGTTAACCTCTGCTAGATACCTGCTTCCTTTCCACAGTAGGAATGCACAGGAACCACTGCCCATGGTTCCCAAGCACTGGCTGTTAGATTGGCCACATCTCATAATGGAGCAAAGTACCTAACAGTGAGGTCTTATCTACCTGGGAGGTTTAAAAATTAGTTACCTAAATCCAGGTTGAACTCCCTGATAGCCAGCTAAGATAGACAGACATCCCTGGATAATGATTAATCTCGTCTATATGAGGTGCCTATTTAAGTATAAGATGAATCACCCTTTCCTGGTATTTATTTCCATTTCTTTCTCAGCTGAGCTGATGAAATATCTAATTTTTAGAAATCTAGTCCCTGAATTGGAACTGAGACCCAGTATGAAACACCTAACCTCCCCACGCACTGCTTGAAGACAGCCTGCACTGGGCTGCCAGCCCGGGTCCCCCTAGGGCTGCCAGCAGCTGATCTCTCTGACAAAAAGACTCGTTCTGTACTTTTATGGTACACAGTCATTAGAAAGAAATACAAGAGAAGGCCCTGATGTATGGGATGAATATGAAGAATTGCCCTCTATCCTTGGGTAGCACTCAAAATCATTATGGCAGGACGCTAAACAAGGAATTATAAAAAGAAAATACTCTTTTGTCTCTGCCCTCTGCCAGCAGCCTCTTGTCATTCAGCTGGAAAGTGAAATGCAATTTGTGGAAGATTCTGTGACACAGAAGAGATACAACACTCAGCAGAAAATGAACCTAAATGGTTGACTTCATTTCAGCACATTTGGTGAAAGAATTTACGTTTCCCAACAAATTTTTAAAGGAATTTAAATTTTGTGAAAAATAAGGAGTTGGGAGTAAATAAAGAAACCTTCAAATAGAAGCAATTCTCATGGGAAGAAATTTTCAGTTTTTAGCAGCTCTCATTTCTACAGTGTGTCCTATGAATATCTGGGCTAATCTAACCATTTCCCCAAAGATTGAAAGATTCACAAGATTTCCAATAATATTTTTGATAATAAATTATTTTTATTGGAATACGCACTCTTTGAAAAAATGTGTCATCCAACTGTCCATCTTCTAGTAGTTATTTAATCATAGACAAAAATATGCTGTTTATTTTGGTAGCTCCCTAGTATGTGATGACATCTTCAAAATGGGGTTAGAAAGGATACTGCAATCTGAACTCTGTATTACATATGTCCTCTTCATTTAAGTATATAAGCTTTTTAACTATCCTTAATATGCTGTGGGAAGATAAAAATCATCAAGGACAAAAATGAAGCACTGGCTTTTTTTTTTTTTTTTTTTTAGAAAGCTATATCTAAAGTCTAATCATAATAATTTTGGGTGCCTGCTTGGTATAAAGCCTACAAAATTCTCATTGGTTATTCAGCATTCCAGGAAACTGATCCATGCCCAAATTGGAAATACATTATGTAACTGTATCTGGCAAGAGAAGAAATTAGATTTATTGATTAGGGTTTTTATCAAATAATACCTCACACGGAAGTGTGAAGCTGTCTATGAGGCATGCCTGATTGCAATCACGGACCATTAACAAAGGAATAAACTGGCTTAAGCCCATTAAAGCATTTACAGGATATACTGAGCAGTGTTAAAATAAAGGATGTCATAAATTGTGTGCCGCAGCACTTTTCAAACAGCCAGTCACCTCTGCCGTGAACCTTACTGTATTATAATTGTCTGAATTCTGCTGTTATCACAGTCTCCTTTAGGAACAAACTCAAATTTAGCCTAAGGTTATTGGAATGCTTGATAATTTTTTAACATGTTTACCACTCCCTCAGCTTAGAAAACCTGCAGTCTGCCTAACAAGAAAACGCTAAAACCCCTGCACATTTGCCTAATGAAAGGTTTTCAAGTATCCATTCCATGCTGAAACTTGTTCTTTTTTTTTTTCCCCATTAGCATAGAAAACAAGAATAAACCCTTGCTAATAACTGTTCAGCTAACATTTTATCAAACTCATTTTACTGGATTTTGTTGAATAAGTTATTCAGTATGCTTTCTGCTCCTTGCACCCCATGCCATTCAGTCAGGTGGCATCCAGACAACCAGATTGATCTCAGCAACACTCCAAAACTATTAATGTGTTAAAAATGGCTATTTATACAAATACCTGCAAGCAGAACTACAACTGTACCTCTTCAGTCAAAAAAGTCTGGCAGTGAGTTCACCCCTAACCAACCAAAGGGTGAGTCCAGTGGGCAGCTGTAGCCATACTTCAGCCAGATCAAGTTTTGATAGCGATAAAGCTGTTGTATCACAGATGTCAGGTTCTTGGAGGACTTCACTGGTGTCAGTAGCCACCGCAGTTAGGCAAAAATGAGCCTGGCCATGTTGCAGTCACACCTCCCCTGCAGATGCAGCCTGGCTTCGAGCCGGCTAATTGTTTGCAATGCATGAGCTTGCACGAGCTTTGATTTTATGGAACATGTTCTGCTCTCAACTGTCTTGAAGTACAGACATCACAATTCATTCAATACTGTTGTGTTGTGCTACAGTTTGTAAGCTCTCCTCAGGCATGTTGTCCTGCTGTGCCAGGGTGGAGGAGAAATTTCCAGCCTTGTAATGCTTTCCTCTTAATGAGTTGTGGGATAAATTATTGTAGCTGGTATTTAAAAGGGCTGATTTTTCCCTTTAAATATAATGAAATATATTTATATGTCACCATATAATAATTAAATTTATAGAAAAACATATTGATGCATTAACATACAATAATAACAACAATATGAAATTTCTCAAAGGAGATACTTCTGATACCCACTTTTTAAAACACAGAGTACTGCATTAGGAAGTTGTATAGTCAACCATCTATCCAGTGGATGAGGGCTTAGGAAACACCACAGCTGTTAAAAGACTAATAATGTATTCAGATACTGAACAATAAATACAATGCAAAAGAAATGCAGATGATATTTGCATCTAATTAAAACTATGAACTGAAATTATACTGACATGTTAGTGTAAATCTGGAATAATTCTGTGTATGCTTTGGTAGAGGTAAAATGCAGAATTCAAATAGTTTCCATGAAAGCTTCTATTCTACTACTGCTCTTTACTTTTATAAGAGGAAAAAATAATATGATTGCATGCTCTTGACTGAGTACCAAAACTAAAATTGTTGAAATGAGTTATGGGATTTCATTTTGGAGCCAAGAGATTAAACATGGTTACTTATCAGTCACCCAGCAGCTTATTTAGTTTGTCACTCATCTGCACTGAACTCGGTAGTCCAAAATCAATATACTGCAGCTGCGGAATAAATACAATATATGCCCTTGGAAGAGGAAAGCATGTGGTATGTAAAACGATGGGTATGATGATCAAAGTGAAAATGAACAATAGATTTTTATTTTCTTCTTTCCCATCCAGATTCTAATAAAGTGGAGTTAGCACTGTAAAAAGGAAAGTGTTTTTACCTGCACAAGTCCATTCTTCATTTCTCTTACTGCTTCTGTAAACGCAGAAACTAAATGATGGAAACTCTTGGTTTTCTATGGAAACTGTTCTTACTTCTGTCCCAGTAGGGATATTGTGTAAATGCACATACTTCTGCACATATTTTATTACTCCCATACACAGACAGGCATATACCCACAAAGACACATCCTTTACATACATTGAGAATGAAAGAAAAAATGTTATGGGTATAAATCAAATTTTGCTTGTTTTTTTGACTGATAAAATATCAATTCTTTACAGCGAGCTTTTGTTAGGTGAAATTAATATGTTTAATAAAGTGAAAGTATGCAAAGAAGTACTTATATTCAAAGTACCTTATGAAGATTATCTAATTAATCCCTACAATTTCTCCAGGTCCCTTTGTAATATTTCTCCATTAAGATGCTATTTAATCCCACTTCTAGCTAATTAATGCAGATGCAAAGTAAGAACAGACCAGTCCCTCTGGTCACAGCACATCTATCTCCCACAGCTCATTTTTCTGTCATCTATCATCATTCTTTATTTATACACCTGAGATGGTTTTAAATCCACATGACTTTGGGTCAGTTTAGGAAAGGTATTTAGGTAACTAAAGATGCAGATAGGTGGGACTTTGAAAAGGGCCTTAGCGCTTGTCTGAGGTCAGAACTGGCTTTATAAAAACAGAAAAATGCAACGTGAAAACAGCCTCTGCTCTAAGTCTCAGCTGACAAAATCTTATCACCTCCTGTTTTTTTTTTGTTGTTGTTGTTTTGTTTTGTTTTGGTTTTTGTTTTTAATTTAACATATATTTCTCTGTTGTGTGTTCACACCACATATTTACAAAACCATCTCTTCTGTCCTTCATTTCCCTTGGTCAATGCAAGCTAACCTGGATAACTGCCTGCCCTTCTACCTTCTGTGGTAGCTTTTAGTGTTTGAACACTCTCAGGTGACTATCCTGCTATGATGTCAGATCAATTGAATTTTTGCAGAGCTTCATAGCTATGCCCCGTCCTGTACAATTAACTACATATAACTTTTTTTTTTTTTTTTTTCCTCCGGGGTAATGTGCAATAAGGAATCACTGCAATCATTTAGAAAAATAAGATACTTAAAAAATAAATAAATAAAAATAAAAAATGCTGCATGGTCAGCAAAAAAAAAAAAAAAAGTATCGGTCAAGAGAAGAATAATTTAAAATGAAATAAATGAAAATGAAAAAGCTGTATAAAAAAATGAGCCTATGTCTGCATTGACTTTTACAGCTGACCTGGTCAGGCATACCCACCCTTTTGCTCCTATTTAATATCCTACAATAGGTGTGGAAACCAACTATATCACATCTTATTCCTCTGGAGTAACTCTGAAGCTTGAGCATCCTAGGAAATAGCCTATGGAGTTGCCCTTTACTCCTCTGATGGAAAAAGAATTCCACCATAATTCCTAGACATAAAAAAAGTACTGAAAGAAGGCCAGATCTTTTTCAAGAGACAGATAAATATTTGAAACAAACTTGAAAGCAAGAAATAACAGAAACGTATTAAACTTTTCCATGTTAGATTGCTGTGGGAAGACAAGGTTTTGCAGAATAGAAGAAGTTAGAGCCCCAGTGTTAAAAAAAGATGATAATTCTGGAGCTATATCGTCCTTTTACTCCCACCATCACTTCTCCATTGGAGTGGTTTCTCTGCAGCTCACACCACAAAGATGTCTCTTTCCAAGAGGTTGCAGAGAGGCCATCACACAAAAATGACTGTAGTTTCAGGCTTCATTAACCTTTTGTGGATTTACTACCGATGGCCTGGTAAGCACTCTGCTTACTAAACCACTTCATTTATTGGAAGCTATGCCAGCTAACACAATGAAATATGGCACCAGGAGCCTCTCCCTCAGAAAAGCTCACCCCAGGATAGAAGAATGAATAATAGATGCAAGTGATTCAGGAAATCTTATGAAAATATTTTATGAGGATTTTGGTTCCTGGAAAAAAAAAAAGAAAAAGTCTTTTGATGTCTTTATGGCACCCTTCTGTTTCTTTCTTCCTATGACTGAGAGACGGTAGTATCAAAACCAACAAATGTGACCTTGAGTGGATTTTACATAAAATATGTAAAGAAAAGCAGGTGCTTCTGAAATAAATACAGTGAGAGTAGCTTCAAAGCTCCTGCACTTCTCACCATCAGTCAGAGGAACTGGACTGTCTGGCTGTATAAACCTGTCTTGTGCTGCAGTGGCAGCAACCTCAGCCTCGCCTCATTGCTCAGGTCTATTCCTTCACTCCAGTCTGCTCTAGAAGAGCATTAGCAACCTGTCAGCAGAGAGGAAAGAAAAGGAAAAAAAAAAAAAAAAAAGAAACCTTCAGCTACTTGCTGATGTTTAATTAACAACAGACTGAGAATCAGGCCTCAGCATTTTTAGTTTTAGTGGGTGACCTGCCCAGTCACAGACAGTGGTTGCTGGAATGTAGAGATGCTCGGTCTGGATGTATCTCATAACAACACAGCTTCAGCCAGCTATCGGAAGCGCAGCCAAACACATGCTCATGTCAAAAATAGAAATTTGTCTAAATAGTGTGTTGGCACCGCTTTGACAGGTATACAATTTATAAACTATTCCTCGAGGGGAAAAGGAAGGCAAATTGTTTAAACAAAAGTGTCGGTACTTTCATCGCCCTCTTCCTTGGGCAGTGTTTTCTGACCCGTGGCTACGTTCCAGTGCTGCCTGATACCAAAGAGCCGCTGAGAAGTTTCTGTCTCTGAAGAAAGTTGGGGGCTGTGTTACTGGAAGTTAAATAATAACTATAACTTTGAAGAGAGCTGAAACCCTCTGGGCTGATAAAATGATATGCCAGAATAAAAAGGGAAAGTCACAGCTACATTTTGGCTCGAGTGCTCGCCCACCATCAGCAGAGGCTGTGTGCATTGTCACTCACAGCCTTGAGCGCTGTCTTGAGAAGATCAACCTTTGCCTGCTCTTCCCACATGCCTTCATGCCCTGCCTGCATGCAGGTGTTGGCCTGATCTGGTGGGGGAACACCTGCACTCAGGCATGACTAGATACCACCAACAGCCTCCTGGGATCTTCACCTTACCATCCACGAACATGCTTCTGTAGAGGGGTCAATAGCTGCCCACGTATTTGCTGCAGGTTAAGTTGGCTTATTTTTCACTTGAAGGCCTTTACTGGATGGACATGTAGCATCTGGGCTACAATCACCATAAGGACTTTCTTTGAACTCAGTAGAAGAGAGCTGGGAGCTGGAAGACATCAAAAAAGAGCAGTCGGACTTTTCTCAGCAGTGCTGAGAATTGGCAGGCAGGCAGGCAGCGAGTCATGGTTTCTGGCTAAATTCCCATTTGGCCTTAGGACTCTCAGTTTTGGAACCTGCTTGCAGAGCAGTCTCTGGCGTGGTGCTTGATTTTTTTTTTTCCTCTTTCACAGAATCACGGAATCACAGAATCATTTAGGTTGGAAAAGACCTCCAAGATCACCTAGTCCAGCCTATGACCTAACACTACCAAGTCCTCCACTAAACCATATCACTAAGCTCTACATCTAAATGTTTTTTGAATACCTCCAGGGATGGTGACTCAACCACTTCCCTGGGCAGCCTGTTCCAATGTTTAACAACCCTTTCAGTAAAGAATTTTTTCCTAACATCCAACCTAAACCTCCTGTGGCGCAACTTTAGCCCATTTCCCCTTGTCCTATCACCTGGCGTGTGGGAGAAGAGACCAATCCCCACCTTGCTACAGCCTCCTTTTAGGTACCTGTAGAGAGTGATAAGGTTGCCCCTGAGCCTCCTCTTCTCCAGGCTAAACAACCCCAGCTCCCTCAGCCTTTTTCATCTCTTTGGTGTCTTCCGAGCACCACAAGGCATCATCTTGGCTGTGAGAGGAGGTGTCAGCCTCGCTGTTTGGAACATCCTGCTGCTCCCCTGAGCCTGTTTGTCCCCTTGGAGAGAGCAGGCATGCAGCTATGGGCAATATGCAAAGCAAAGCCCTGCATATTCTGGTGAAAGCTTTGGTCTGTGCTAATAGTGTGTAAATAGGGCTTCCCTGGAGAAGTAGAATTAACCTGAGTCGGGCTATCTTTCACCTCTCTCTACAGCCAGTTGAAACTAAAAAAAAAAAAAAAATGTGCTGTGGTGCTTTGGGACACTCTTTTTTAAGGCAAAATGGATACCTTGGAGATAAGCAACATTATGTTTCATTTTGCCAGCAAACACATCTAAACAGCAGTACATTGTAAAACATTGACTGCTATTGTCAAGGTTGCCTACTGTAATTCCAATTGCCATCAAAGAGCTTTTGACATTTTATCTCAGTCAATAGAGATAAACATTTTGTGCCGATTAACTCAATTAAAATGTTGTGCATTACAATAACAATTAACAGCTCCAGTCTCTGCAAAATCCTGTTTACGAAAGCAATTTATGTTAATCTGTGACTATTCTGAGGCTTGAAGCTTGTCACCTTGTGCTGCACTGCCCTCTTTGGCCTCTTTTACAGTGGAAAGCTAGGTCGTTTTAGCAAACATAATCAACTTGGCATACCCTCTGTTTCAAACATGCAGCTGGAGACATCCATAGAAGACTAAGGGATATAGGGCATAATTTTCCAAAGCACAAAAGAGATTTAGGAGTCTTTCATAAAGACTTAAACTCTTGGATAACTTAGATGCTTTGGCAAATCACATCTTTACTCAGAGAACTCCACTTAACAGCGATTGTGCATCTTGGTCCACCAGCTGCTCCAAAAGCCTGCAGTCTTGTTTAACAGTATGTCATGTGTCTATCACCCTTGACTTCAGGATTATTCATGACAAGTAACATGATATAAAGCAAAACTAACTTTATCTCCCCTGAACTTGGATGTGTTTTAAATAGGAGAAGAATACTTAATGTGTTCAAGCCCAGCCAGATTTTTATAAATTACATAAACCCAGTATGAGGACTTTCATTTAAAGGCAAAATCTTTATTAATCTATACTTCCATTGACTATGATGTGAGCCTTGATTAAGAAAGAGCTATGATACAAGGAGCACTCTGTGGCTGCATTGTATTTTAATGGAATAGGAGGTAATAATCATAAAAGCCAAACAGTCACTATCAAACATTGACCCTTGATTCTGCTATCTCTGCTCTGAAAGGATGGACCATGCATTCATGCAGATGGTCCTCAACTTGAGTGAACCTCCACACAGGTCAGGGTGTACTAAAGGGGTCTATTAGTTTAAAAGTCTTTTAAACTATAATCCATATGATTTTGATTGAAAGTCCTGCGTGTGATTCGTGAATACAATCTCTCACATGCAGGACATAATTTTATTTGCATGTGGAGAGTATAAAACTCCTAGAAAAACTCTGAAAAATAAAAAGGCGATAAAACCGATGGGAAGAGGTGTGAGTTGCCAAGAGTAAGTCAGATGAAATTAACACAAAAGAAGCTGAAGTCTTCCACTCAGTTTAAATACACATTATTAAATTCTGGGCTAGTTAACACGTTTATATATATATGTATATAATCAGCAGCAGGAAATTGCAAATTACAGCTGAATAGGAAGTAGCTGATAGTGACAGAAAGTTAAAAACAAGTGGCTTAAGTAGCGTCCCTTTGTCTTTACTTTCAAGGTTTAGTAGCGTATTCAGACATGCCCAGTTCCAAAAGATCCAAAGTGTAATTCAGACATATTTAATTCAGTTGGATTCTGTTTTAAACAACTTTCTTTATTTGCATCTTCTAAATGCATTATCATATATATAATTCAGCACACATTACCTTCCTCTGCACCATTACATCTATAAATAAGGCATTTTTTACTGGAATACAAACAAACAAAAACCCTCCATAAAGCCTTATTTTGATTTTCACTTGCAATCATGCTTTCCTCAAAGCCCTTCCCACCATGCTGCTGGAGCAAGTCCTTTTTAGTTACCACACTATTGCCACACGATTTTCTACATCCTGCCTTACTGCAAGGGGAAATAATTCACATTGGCTACAGATCTACAGGCTCACATGTGCTTAGCATTAATGTAAAATCATGGACACGTATAATCATATAATATTAAATTTAGCTATCATATGCAGTCAGTTTCCAATGTTAATTGACACTATATGTGCCTAAATTGTATTGTATTTTATGAATACATATATAAATAATATGGAGGACATAGCGGAGCACATATTTGGACATATACATACTGACAGAGATTTATGCAGCTATTTGAACACACATGCACATGTGAGTAGATATCCTGCATACGTACAAAGTGAGGTAATAAAATTTTACTAAAAATCTCCTAAACAACAGTATTTTCAAGCATTTTGCCCAACTCTGCTGTCACACGTTAGGAAACCCCCCAAGACAGAGAGTTTTAAGGAGAAAGGTTGGGAAAGTATTTAAGGCCAGTTCTGAATGAAGGAATGCCTGAGGGTATGAGATTCGTTCGTCTTTGCACTAATGGGTTTATGACTTGCTTTTCAAACAGCCATCTGCGGTCAGGGAAGGGGTGGGAGGTAGGGAGGAACTGCTGGTCCCGGCTCCTGCCCTCCCCATCTGCCGCCCCGCAGCTCGGGTGCTGGGCGAGGTGGGGATGCAAACCTCACTCTGCCGACTGTAGCAGAGTTATTCTGGCCTCGCACTAGAGCATCACTCTGTTTTTTTTTGGTGTTTTCCTTCCCTGCATTCGCAGAGGGCCAAATTCACGAGGTGGCGATGCAAACCTCACTCTGTCGACTGTAGCAGAGTTATTCTGGCCTTGCACTAGAGCATCACTCTGGTTTTTATGGTGTTTTCCTTCCCTGCATTTGCAGAGGGCCAAATTCACCCCATTCTTCGCTTTGCTGTGCTTGTGTGGGTTTTATGCATACTGTCTTGCTAATCTGCATGAAAGTGCCTGGGTATGGAAGTGAAACAGCAAGACATCTTATCTTTGAAGAGATCTTGAGGCCTTTTGAGATTACTGTTGTTGCAGTCATTATTGTTTAGCATATCCTTGAAGGTTTGGTCTGAGGGACAGCTGGTGGGAATGCAATTTAGCTTGTTAAAATGCAGCAATTATTTAAATATACACCAAGCACGAAACCAGAGGCAGAGTGAGTTTCCTCTGTTAAAGTGTTACAATATGGGTCGGTCTGAAAATAAATAAAGAAATAAAAGAGCAATGCAATCTGCAGAAAGAGCATTACAAAAAGAAATTCAAGTATATTCAGGTCTGGAAAAAGCGTTCTGTGTTGTTGTCTGCAGTTGTTCATCTACAGCTTAAATCTAGTTTATTCTTAAAAGTTTTGTGGGCCATCATGAAAGAAAAATCCCCCCCCACTGGTTTGTCATAGGTATGATGGTAAAACCTCCACTGTAAATGGAGATGCTCCTGTCATGCTGCTTACACATCTAGGGAGTCTCTTGCTGGTTATAAACCTGATGTTTACTACCATGGCTTGACAGTACTATGTGCTTGCAAACACTATTGCAACAGGAGCAAATCACATTCAGCACAGATGGAGCCTTGGAGTGACCTTTTTAGTTAAGAATTAGAAATGAGAATGCCACAAGCAGCAGGAATATCACTTTGGATGAGCGCAGAGCATGGCGCAATGTAGTTATAGTCCAGTGATTTCTAATCACTAAGTCACACCTGAATGGCAAAGATCAGTACAGGTACCAATGAAAATTTTAGGCAGGCTAAAGGGACTTGTGCAAGGCTAGGCTGGAGGCTTTTGCACCTCTGCTTGTGTGCCTGCAGCTGCAGAAGCAAGCCAGGACTGTGGCTGTGGTCTCCATGATCATCAGCTTAATGGGGTGCAGCAAGGCTGGAGCTGGCAGCAGCATCCCAGGGAAAGGTGAGCATGAAGAAAACGTGAAACATAGCTGTTTTCCTGAACCGAGTCTCATCGACACAGTAAAAAAACAAATCACTTGGCTTCTTGCAATCACACTTAAAGATATGGAAATGATTTCTTCCCTGGGTGCAATCTTCCTGCTGTCATGGGATTAGGAACCGTGAAGAAGGGTGCAGAAAGTCTAATGCACCTCACCAGAGCCTCGTGGAGCCTGTTCCTGCCTCTGTGTGCTCAGGAGCTGAGGTGCAATTCCTCCCCAAACCCTTCCTGAAGGCCAGTAGCTCTGCTTGCTTCCTTTCACTGGCCAGGAGCCAAACGCCACAATTTGGTTCAAAGCGTCAAGGAAGACCTCCTGTGGGGCTGGTTACTGAAACCCAGAAATATCACATTGTTGAGGGGAGAGGGCTAGCTGCTACCAGATCAGCAGCATATATCTGCTAACGCTGCACATTTCTCTGCATCAGGCATCATTGACATTTTATCCTCTGGTTTGCAATAACTCTTTCAATGCCACACGCCTGCCACAATTGCTTCACTAGCACCTCCCCTCCAAAACATCAAGTGCAAAAGCAAAGGCCTACTTGTTAGAGCCAGTTATTGCTTCCCAGTGCTTATGGCACTGCTTGCCTTGAAAGCATTGCAAACTGCCACTTTCCAACAGCATTCCAGCTAAATTATACCCCAAACGGCTCGCCACGAAGGGGTTAATGCTGTAGCAGCCTTGCTAGGTGGATCAAATTCTTGCAAGAGCTCACTCTCTTAGCTTTGTTCCTTGGTGGGATGCATTCAGCAAGAGCCTGGAGCAGCCCTAACACTCCGGGATCTGTTGTGCCCCTTCCACCAGAGCCTTCGCTCTCCTCCCTGACTTCAAATCGGTGGGGTCTCTGCGTGCATCTGTGTATCGGCTGGGCAGGAACAATCTCACTCTTCCATGTTGTCCCAGCGGCAGCTCCACACCAGCAGAGGCTGCCTGGTGGGGCCCCAGCTTGGGGACAGCAGTGGCTGCCACTTGTGCGCAGGTCAAGAGGGACAGGGAGAGCACGCCTGGCCTTGTCACAGGGGAGAAAGCCATGTCGTAACAGATGCCACCTAGCTAGCTCAGAAATGGTTCTTCTGATGCTTGTTATTAGCCAGGCAGTCTGTCCGAGTGTTCAATTCTCATCACAAATAATTTCCATACTGAAGGCTTTGCTTGTAACTGGAGTTGCAGTGCCTGTTGTGGGTGTACACATTACTTGCATCTTTATTTATAAAGTCTGTATTAAATTATTACATGGAAATGCTCTGGACCATTCTCTGACACTGAGGCCTGCAGGCAGGGATAGCCTGTGGCTGTACCATCAAACTTTCCCAGCCCCAGACCTGGATGGTCAGATGCAGCTCCTTACCGAGACTGCTCTCTGACCCGCTCTAACTGCTTAACACTGCTAAATTTGCTGGTAAAAACCCAACCAGACATTCACAGGTTCATGAACGATCAAAAAGTTTCTAATGGTTATCACGCAGAACAAATTACCTTCAGTTGGAAGTTTTCCTGTCTCATGGCATGTCCTTAAAAATGTAGGAGCTAAATGGTGCCTTTGCACTCATGCCAGCCATAGGATGCTGTCTCCAGGGCAGCTATTTTTGAGCTGAGATGTATCTGGGAGCAAAGATGCCTGGGATATGCCCAGAGGCATCAGGGGGAGAGGTTAGGTGTTGGGGGGGGACACGCAGCCAGTGTTCTTAGAGGGGCTCCCCAGCCCTGTTCTGCTGGTACATGCATCAAAGGAGCACCGAGGTTAACACTCACATAAGCAAATACTTTAAAAAACTTGAAATACATTCAAGCAAGCATCCAGCCAACCATTGTTACAAAGGAGAGCAGTTAAGTGTTTTAAAGCGCAGGGAGATTTGCAAAGCTGAAGAGTTTTTTGGGAGCACACTACCAGTCAATTTCCACATTCGTGCCCCCAGAGTAACAAAATTTGCCTCAAACCACAGGGCAAAAGGCAGTGAGGTTGACTCCCAGCTAAACCACCTGGATTGACCTCAGAGAAACAGAAGAAGACATGGCACCACCATAGCATCCCACAGGGCAAACCAGGTCACCCTGCCAGGTCACTGGTGGCTTCCCTGCTGACTGATAGCAGGCATGACTATGTTCTCTTTTGGGCCTGTTCACTCTTTAAGACACCATTCAAGTTCCCTGGTATCAAACCCCAAGGTATTTCAGACTGTAGCCTTGGTCCTCTCACTCAGGAGACAGATGTGAAGGCTGGCAGCACTTTGGCTCTGTCCTGAGAAAAGCCCTGAAGACAACATCTTGGACACCCTGAGGCATCAGCTCAGAAGTCAGACATCTAAAAGGCTTTCTAACAGCAAAAAACATTTGAAAGAGATGGGACAATATCCCAATTGTTTCATTAACATTCATTTGAATGTCCAAACCCATTTCTTTTGACTACTATTGCATCTTTCCTATTAGTATTCATTTTCCATGAGCATTCTCATAGGTACGTTTATAGTGAGAAATAATTGCAGGTCAATTTTAAGCAAATATTTGAGAGTATTAATCTGATTTGTGTTCTGAATTAAATTAAAAGAGTTTGTTCCATATGAGCCTGACAGAAATAGCTTGTAGTGGCGATAAGTAGCAGTGTACCCCATTCCCTCCATGACCAGTCAGACCCTATCCCTGACACTGAAAACAAGCTGCTTATGCAAAAACTGTAGGTTATGAGGAATCAGCATACAGAATCACCAGACCAATAATTTACATGCTTGAACAAGTTTAATGATACATGTTTCATCTGAGTTTAAATTAAAATCTGAATAAAACTAGAGCATTACAGCTGGATTTGAGCTGAAAACAACAATTCCATTTTAACAGGAAATTCCAAGGTTTCAGACAAAAACCTTCTAAACATTTTCACAGCTTTCAAGAAAAAGACATGGTGTTGTTATGTTGGCTCTCTAAATCTCTGTCTTTACTACTCATAGCTACATTTTTCAACTTAAACCCTTCATACAGGGGAAAAAGGAAGAAGCTCTTATGTTTCAGCAAAAATAAGACCTTTCTTTAGAATTAGAGTCACAGAATGATCTAAACACAATAGTGCAAATATCTGATTTTTCATAGTTTTCAGTATCAAACAGTCTAAGGCTTCCTTAAGGTCCACCAGCTGAATACATGCTGTCATCTCGGGGATGACCAATTCCACCCCACAGAAGGATGTGGCCGAAGCTCAGAGACACCAGACCATGCATTTGTTTTGTTGTTCACCTCTTTGCGTTATGGCTTTGTGCCTATTGGATCAGAAGTGTTTTAACTCCTTTTTCACCAATTGCTCTTGATGAATTTAAGATTTGCAATCATACAGACTACAGATTTAGAACAAATAACCCTTTCATTTAGTTAATACCAGCAGCATAGCTATAAAGCTGTAATATTTTACGACTTTCAGGACATAACCTGCAACCACAGACAATACAAATTATATTACACTGTGTTTTATTGCTCTTTGAGGCCCACTAAGAGGCTCAGTGCTGTTTCATAGTCCAGAGTGGTAGCTCTTTATTCTTTTTAACACACAGCTGAAAAATACTTCAATTCTGTTACAAAATGGCGTATTTGTTTTTTTTTTGCAAGTCTGCCCTCAAATCACTTATCATACAATGCAACGAACACTTTCTGTAAAATTGAAGGAGAATATGCATGCATGAGAGAATCCCTTCTTCGCGCATACACTGCTCTCTGCACAAAGAGGAGCTCCATTCTGGAAAAAAAAAAGAAAAAACATTTTGATAGTCATTTGCAAAGACATTGCATCTGAGAGTGGAAAAACTTGAGAAATCACAATTCCCTCCCCCAGAATTGCTTATTTATTTAGGCTTTGTGTTCAGATGCTGAAGGAATCACAAGCACTGCTAGCGCAGCCTCTTAATCCTGCCTCCCTTTCCCTTGGCCTAAAATAGGGCGTGGAGAGGAGCATAAAGGCGTCGCCATGTTTTCTTTAAATGGAGGGCCTAAATAAAAAATGAAGGTAATAGAGCTTCAGGAATTGCAAAGGAGCAGAGGGAGAGAGAAAGAGAGAGAGCCCAGCCCAGCCCTGTCTTTTAAAACGTGGAAAGGCCATGTACTTTGCTGCTGCACCTGCTGCCCGCGCCGCGCGCTGTATTATTGAAGAGGACCGCAGTCCAATCTGCATCTCAAATAGCTGATTTGTAGATGAGGTCATTCCTTCTGTGGTCGTCTGTTTGCTGTGGTGGGGATGGGCTGTTGCCTAGCAGTAGGCCACAAAGTCCCAGCAGGTTTCTTGAGTCAGCAGCCATCCTCCGCTCCCCTCACCACTCCTCTGCCCTCATTTTGGATTCAAATCCAGTCTTGACCTTAATAAATAAAACTCCGAAACATTCAACTCCTTTCTAAGTTCAAAGCGCTGGTGATGCGCTAGGAATTGACAGTCGCCTTTGATGATTCATTGGTTTGGTTCCTCGATAAGCAAAATACAAACCCAGAAACACCCGTACCATGTGGAGGGAAGGATGATAGATAGCACCTGGCTGGAAAAACACCCTCCGAGAGGCTGGATGCATGGATGCTGCTCTGCTGGTAAAACGTGGCAGAGAGGATTAAAAGATCAGCACCACGTTTACTGAAGTATTTAAACACGTCAGAGACAGGTTTGTAAAATTTAAGCTAGTTTTCGTGTATGACTCTCAGGGAATCAATTATGCCTTTCCTGTTAATTTTGACAGCCACTTCACAGTGGGCAATGCTCATTTGAAACACTTTTTAAGAGGCATTTTCTTCTTTCAAAAGCAGCTAAAGCTCCTTACTTGTTAAGTACAGCACATCAAGCTGGTGGAAGGAGAAAAGGAAATCAGTCACCGTTTCAAATTAAAAAGAGAAAAAAAAAAAAAAAAAAAAGAAACAGGGCAAAGAAGATGAAAACTCTGAAGTACAAAGCTGCCTTTAGAAACTGCAATACGTATATGTTGTCACCAATTGGTGTCTGATAAGTTGACAGAAACTGCAGTTTAAGTGCTTTTATTTTAGGAGTGATCTGCTGACAAAAGACACATGTGCAAACCATGCCATTTAGATGAAGGAGTCATATTCACTTTTTGCAAAGTACAATTTATTTATTTTTTCCAGATTATAATGTTTTCTAGGAAGAAAGGAGTACAAAGACCCCTCAGCCCTAAAACAAAACCAAACATCTCAGCACAAATTGGAGCCTTGATAGCTCAAAGCAAGAGCCTCACAAACATCTATTAGAAGCAGGAAATGTCTAATGGAAAACTTACAAACATCTGATACATGAAAGAGAAGGCACAAAACAGGAAAGCAGAGGCATGAACAGCTAATTGCTGTAGATTCCTCACAACATTCACTGAAACACAGCAAGACACATCAGCACTGGGGTATACAGCCACCATTAAAGTATTAGTAACAACACTCAGAAAACTGCCGCTTTAAACAACAACAACAACAAAAACCTCTAATACTTGGGACAAAATGAAGTTGGTTCTGCTTGTGACTGAGTTTACAAGGAGGTTTTGAAGATGGCCAGAGGCATCCTGCTGTGCTGCTTCTCAGCTAAACCATGCAATGAAAGCTTGCAAAGAGAATAATTTTAAAAAGGATTGCACACTGAAACCTAGGTATACAAGCAATTTATATATCTTGCCAGGTATTGCATACATGCCCAATCCTACAGCTGAAACTTTTATTTAGTTCCGATAAGCTTTGGTCTGTCTAAGGAAAATATGAAGTTTTGAGCAAGAGCAGTGCATTATGCTGGAGCATGGACATGCAGCAAGCGCACAGCACCTATTCTGGCCCTTGTAAATGCCTGCTGCTTGTCTGATTTGAATAAAGTTATGCCTGCTACTGTCAGAACTGAATTTGGCTCATGGTCTTCATGCAAATTGCCGCTTGCCTGAATGTGTGCACCATATTAAGAATGCAAATATGTTTGGACTAGATGATTGTTCCTTTATTTGCTGTACACCCTAATTCACTAGGAGCTGAATCAGGGTAGTTTTGGTGTGTGCAGAAGGCAGACTCAGACAAAAATACATGAAACTGTTTGCAAATAAGTTAATTATGTCAATAGATCTGATCTTAACAGTAACGCTTTCTGCTAAGTGTATGGTTTCTTGGACATAGTCAAAGAAGAAAAAGAGAATATGTTTGAAAAAAAATAGCCTCTCTTCAGGATGTGAAATGAAGTACCTTTTTCTGCACACACCTCAAATATGCTTAAGTCCAGTATTCCAGAATTTCTGTGATGCTTTGAGCTCTGAAGGCCAGAACGAGCCACTTTGTCTTCGTCTGAATTTCAACCCACAGACGTTCTGCAAAGTTAATCACTTGTATTTGCCTATTGGAAAGGCATCCAGCGCTGATCTGGAGACATCTGGAAACCTAAAAAACAATCCCTCCTTTATAATTTGTTCAAATGAGTGATAACCATACCCATTAAAAATGTAGATCCTATTTCTCATTTGAATTTCTGTGATACACTTTTTTATTCCTTCTCACTTCCAGCTGTTATTCTGGACCTCTGCCAACCTTCTGCGAGGCTTTTGGAAAAAAAATGTAAAAATTAAAATCTGAAAAAAAAAAGAAATAAAAAAAAAAAAGAAACAACATTTCTAGCTTTCAGAAATAAACAAAACTTTAACTACAAAATTAATTCAATGAAATTTAATTTTTATGTTTAGCTTTCAGTTTTTCTTGTACACGCTTTAAAAAATACTTTAAATTATTCAGAAGGAAAGGCCCAGAAAATTAATGATACCCTATTTCCTAAGGACAAATGAAACAAAAACAAAAACAAGGAAGCAAGCAAAATCGTTTAGCCATATTTTAAGAGTGCACTATTCTTTCCTGTGGGAAAATTCACACATTCTTTGCACTGAGATATTAAGTTTGAACTTTCAGTCATTTAATGAGTTTCCAATTCAACAAAGCATCTAAGCATGTTTCCTAAGCACAAAGCACTTCGGCACATTCTTGCTCCATCCCTGAATGGGGGCGGAGTGCTGAATCACGCCGAGAGCTCTGGCTGAGCCATGGCAGCCTGGCAGGCCACCACGCCTGCAGGATCCCCAGTGCTTTCAGTCCGCAGCAAGGAGAGGTATGGTAGCGATTACATCACGCCAAGAATTAAAGCCAGGCCTGGCTTGCAAACTTTTTGCTGTCCTATATAATGTCACAAATTTATAACGCAAAATTGAAAACATACTTCTGTCATATTTAAAAAAAAAAATCCACTGGGGATTTATATTTGTTCACTTTCAACATGTACAGACAGTATAAAGTTGAATATGTGTACAAATATGAAGTAATAATCTGTTAAAGCCTTACATTATAAATGTACAACTTATCTTGCACTGTGGTTTGGATGTATGGCATATGAAAGTGGAGGTAAGTAGAATTGCGTACACTACCAGGCATATTATACAATTTGGGTTTTCAAATCTTCAGCTGCGTGGTGCCTGAAGTGTATATGGCCACACAAATATACAGCACACATACAGTGCACAGGTGAATTGCAGCAGTGTCTCAGAGAATCAGGTAGAGATGATGCTACGTATCAAACAGATGTCATAAATACATTTTCAGTTAAATTAACAATAAGATTATCTTGTCAGTCATATATTCTAGCTATCTTTTACATTTAAGTTTATACCAGAAGTTTTTTTACTTGAAATTATGTTTTCAATTTTTCCTTTGTCCCCAGGGTGTTCAGCAATATTTTAAACTTTACATTGCATGTTAAAATAGTAATATTGCCATTTCTGGTTATTTCACATGAAGCTTGTGTCTGAAATAAACCTGTCTGAAATTTAAACACCCGTGCCTTTTGTGTCCAAGACTCCCTGTGATATCAGTGAGGAATGTGGGCTTGAGCCCATTTCTGGGTAGCCTTTTCAACAAATACCTTTGGCAGTGCTAGAGGTAGCAGCCAGTTCTCTATAGAGATAAGCGCTTAGCAAATGGAGAAAGCAAAGAATGAATGGGATTCCTAAGAATTTGGGACCTGCCTCACTACCACAATGCCACGCTACTTTACACTGATGCAACTCCACAATAACAAAACGTTCGATTGGGCCACTTGGTTCTGTGTTCATTTTCTGCGTGGCGATTCTTTAATTCGTATTCTTTTGTGCTGGTTCTATGTAAAGCTTTAAGGATTGCAATTCCTATTTACTTTCTACATATTGTTTCCAGTCTTCAAGAGTCAAATTCTGAAAAGCATAGCTTGTGCCTATCACATATGTTCAGACTGAGTAAAGGTATCATAAAGCAGATATACATGGCTTTATATTTTCTATTTTATTTAATGTTAATTTTTGATGGAAAAATTAAAAAATGTACACGGAAACATTGTTTCTAACTAAAAAATAAGGATTTTTTAATGCACCCTGATTGAAAAAGTCTACTTATACAGCTTGAAATTCTCTGTTGCATTTTAAGAAAATGGCAAAACATTTTTTTTTTAAAAAAAAAGCTTTCAAAAGGTTGAGAAATTCTACTGCAAAATGGGTTTAAGCAGGAAAATAAAAAAGGAATCCCTGCATGTTTCATCTGTGCAGGGCTGGCAAAGCCTGGGGAAGGGGGAATTGTGCTTACGCAGAGGAGGACGCCCATGGTGCGCTCGCTGGCCTGGAGATGTCAGCCATGCTTCTGCACGCTCTCACCAAAGGCAGGCTGGAGCGGCGCTCACCCCACCATGTCAGCCCATCTGTTTCTCTCCTCTCTCCGTGAGTGCCTCCCCTCACACAAACATCCTCTGCTTTACTACAGGCACGTTGAGAACATGTTTTCTTTAGAAGGAAACAAATGAGGAATAGAGAAAAAAAAATAATAAGAAGAAAAAATCATATTTTCCAAACAAGACAAAGAAACACGAGGCTCGTCCTGCCTTGCTTTAGAGAGCTGCTCTGCATTCAGGGGTTAGCCCGGGTGGAGAATGATGCTGTTGTCTCACAAAGGACTCACGTTGAGCTGAATCTTTGATTACAGGACAAGTGCCTGTATTAGGCCCCTCGTTGTGCTTGCATTCTGCTCCTGCCATTTGTACAAAATTTCTGAGTGATCTCTTTGTGAATATGGACCCCAACTGAATCAAAGACCAGCTCCTTTTTTTTTTTTCCCCCTTATTTTTCTGCGAGCATCCCTTCTCTAGCTGATCCCCCTCTCCCTCTCTCTCCCATTAGCCCATTCACTAGCCAAGCAGAGGTTAGGAAAAGGGAATGCTATGGATATAAAAAAATCCAGTCAATGGTAAACCCTAGAAATAGAGGTGGAGGTGGCTTTCAGTGTCTTTTACGCTTTTCCTTCAAATTCTGCCATGTCTCCCGCATGAGTGGTATATAGCCTTGTGCTTTTCATACTGGGATTTGTGTTCGTCGGCTTCCTGCCTGCCCTGCCACATTAGATAAAGAGGAGCCCAGAGCTGCTGCTGTAACCATGGCCACTCCTTGGTGAATTTCTCCCAGCGTATGAGTCAGGGCAAAGGAAAGATGCACCAGCAGATGCACAAATGCTCTGGATCTCTAAGGAAATGCATGTGTGTCCAAAACATGCTGAATCTGTAGGTGTTATCTGAGAATGCTCTTTTAAGCAAAATCACCCAGCTCCCAGCATCCGCAATGTGGAAAACAAACATATAATAGACCGAGATTAAAACCCAGCTTCAGTCAAATGCCATGCAGGCTTCACACAGGCTGGGGAAGCTGGATTTTTTATGCATCTGCCCAAATTGAAAAGGTTATTTCGCTGTCTTCGAGATGACTCTTGAGCTGAAGGCAGGGCTGAGGGCTGCTGCCCTGAAAGAAGGGGAGTTGCTAGGAGATAAGTCCAAGATTTCAGACAGCATTGGTCGGAGTTATCTCTAATTGACAGCTGCTTACCCTAAGGGTCTAATTCTAACCTTGAGACCAAAACCATAATGAGAGGGCAGCTTTCCTTCACCCCTGTTTTCTAGCCGGGGCAAGGAGATTACTGCAGGCCTGTTCTTCTCTGGTTTTTGTTATGCTTCTTTTAGTGGGGCAGCCCTGTGAGACCCAGAGCCTGCTGTGCTTTCTGAGGCTATAGTTTGCATCAGTGAGCCCTGTCTGATTCATACCACCTGAATAAACTTGCTCTTACAGTTAAGATGGTCTCTTTTTTTTTCTTTTCTTTCTTTCTTTCTTTTTTTTTTTTTTTTTTTTTTGAAAGGGGGAAAGGTGTAAAGAAAATGTATTAAACATAAAAAGATTTAAAGGCTTTTTTTTTTTTTTTTAAAAAAAAGCAGATACTTTAGTATATAGTCTATGGTTAACCCTTTTTCAGGGGGCCTTAAACTGTCATTGTTAGTTTTAAATCAAGTCCATGCTGTTAGCAAGTTGCTGTTATTTAGGACTCAAAATGAAACAAAGAGAAACATTCAAAGAAAAGAGATTAGCAGAGCCAGGAAAATAAAGCTTTTTTTTTTTTTTTTTGACTGACTAGACTTGCTAGGATATTGATTTATGCAGAAAATTTCTTGGAAAACTTTGATTTGTGTTTTGATCAGAACTTTTCTATAAACAGCTGAACAGTATACCAGAGCTTTAAATCAAATTTTGTTCTTTGTTATCCTGATATAAATCTGGCCTTCTTCCTCTGAACTCAGTGGAGCTACTCTGGATTTATACTAGGGTGACTGAAAACATAATTTGGCTAAACATTTCCAGGGGGACAATTAAGAACAGAGAATGCCAGGCTTCCTCAGTCTTGTTTAGAAACCCTCCACTCTTCCCCAACCCCCCAAGAAAAAGAAAGAAAGAAAAAAAAAAAAAAGAAAGAAAGAGAAAAGAAAACGTAAAGAAAGTAAATCCCAAGAATATGTTTTTTTTTTAAAAGAAATTAATCCCATGAATTCTTGAATCTCAGACACTTTCATGTTCAACAATGAAAATGACTTGTTCTGATTTCTTTTTTTAAAATAAGCAAGATCAGTAAAATATGTATATCCCAAGCTGCATCCAAAATCTGCATCCTCTGCAGTGCTTGTCCTTTTGAGGGAGAATAAACCAGTTCATAAATGTGATATTGCTGTGAGAAGTGTTCCTGATGGACATCGTGGGGCTGGAACCCTAGTGATAGCACCCATTTCCTATCATTTTGCACAAGAGCGGGTAGAAAATAGTGGGTGGAAGTGAAGCACAGTTCCACTATTTCTTTTGCTGGCAGGGAAAGAGGATGTTTCCATTCCCTTCATCCTCAGCATCAAAAGCCTGCCAAATTTGGATGGGGTTTTGGGTACCTTTTCACCCTTGAGAAATGCGCCGCGAGTATAGGCTTGCTTCACAAAGACTGACTGCTAGTGTGGATGTTTTCAAAGTTAGCAGTGTGATTGTTTGGGTTGCACTATGATATTCTTATTCAGCAGAGTCCACTGGGCAAATTAATTTCTGAAGGCATAGCTGAACGCCTGCCTGCCAAAGTGGATAATGAGTGTATCGCCAGTGAGTCAGAGGGGAGTCAGCAAGGGAGGCTGGACAGTGATAAAACAGCAGAGAGGGAAGCTCAGACCTTGGCATCATCCTCATCTCTGCTCTTGAGGGAGTGTGTAAAAAAGACAGCATCCAAAGCTCTTAGAAAAATAGTCTTTAATGGGTCCCATAGAAGGAACCCATAGCAAGGGTTCTGTGGAGGCTGAAGGAATTTGGAAGCCAACCCAGTAGTGCGTGCATGCATATCCATAGCTGCTGGAAAGCAGTGAATCTCAACTTCAGCTTTGTTTTTTGCTATTTAATTTATTGCTTATATTTTTCCTAATATACCAAGTCCACTTATGTACTGCATATTGCCTCTGGAAGTCAGAGAATTTTATATCACTCAAATGGAATTTATGTATCCTTAAGGCTTCAAATAAAAATAACAATATAGTTCAGCGGTATATTTCTAATACTGTCTATTTCTATAGCAATTTTACCTATCATTTAATAAGTTGCATGTATTTGAAAACTAATGTTAGTACTCGTGTCTGATGTGTGATTCAAATTTGTGCAGAAACTGCTGCAAGAATATTTACAAGAGTTGTTTCATTGCCCAACAGACCAACTCTCTTTTCTTAGCACTGCCTTGGTCAAGCTACCTAAAATATTTGTTTCTTCATCTGGAACAATAATAATAATGAATATTAACTGCTCCCATGAAACACTGTGATCTTCACAGCAGAAAGCAAAAAAAGAAACAGCACAGAAAAAGAAACATCATCCTCACAACTTCCAGAACAGTGTTATTAAATTAGGAGAACTGTCATGCAGTTTCACAGGGACATAAAGGAGTGCAAGGCACCTAAGCCCTCTGCATGGGTTGTTGTAATATAACTCTGCACCATGAGTTAGGAAATCTGCCTTAATTTTTATCTTGCTGTGCACATCACTCTCCTGGTCAGGATAGCCAGTCTACCTTAGGGAAAGAGAGAGAAGATGTCCCACGAATGAAGCTTGTAAAAACTGCTGACCTCAGGAATCAGAGGAGGGGACTTGGGACCATGTCCTGGACCACATTCTGGTTCTCTGAGTTACAAATGTGCAGTTATTTGCACAACGCTGGTGTTGGGACTGGGTTGTACTGGAGGTCTGGTGCCAGTGAGTTCTCCCTTTACAGCCCAATTCCCCCTTGTATATAAGCTTCTGATGGTCTTATAAGTATTTTTCCCAGTTCTCTAAAAACAGATTTCAAAAACAGAAATTGTATTTAAAAAATAAAAATAAGAGCAGCCAGAGAGGGTTTGATTCTGCTCCCGCTGAAACCAATGAGACTCCTACAAGGCTCCCCAGTTTACAACTGCAGAGGTGTCCTATGTACCACAGTGTCTGGATGTGAACATAAGTTGTAAAAGGTGGTCACTGATGAAACATTTTATCATCTTTAGTAAAGGAAGATATATACATTAGTGAACTTGCAGGAATAAATTTGTGTTCAAACCAGGGCACGTATCTGCTTTTATACATGGTATTAAACTATACTGTAAATAAACATTTCCCTTTCTACATGCTTTCAGATATCTGACATCCTCACCTTTTCCTTCCAAAGCCATTTCAAACTTACTAGGTATGTGACACAGCAGAACAAAGCAAAAAAGCCTGCAAGTCCTTGGACCTGGGCCAGCATCCCTCTGATAATTAGAAAAACTACATCTGACCACAGGATATAATGATGTTGTTCTCATGTTTAATAGTGACTAAAATATTTAAATACTATTTTCCTTACATAGTAATCTAAAGGTTTGTCTTCTAACATAGATTTTTTTCTTCCTATCAGTCACTGGAAAACAGTTTATGCCTCTCTCAGTATCCCATATATTATTATACATACCCCCTCCCCCCCGCCCAGTTCCTAGAAGTCCTTCTTGATGTACAACACTATATTTTGAAAATCAACATCTTGTTTCCTGCCAGAACCAGTAGATATGCCAGCCAGTATTAGCTGGTTTCTAATTTTTTTCTCTTTGTGCTAGGATTAAAAAACAAAAAATAAAAATAATTTGCTGACTTTAGATCTTAGCCTATCAGATGAAGACTTACTGGTGCATTAGAGGCCTATTCAAAACAGGGCTTTTCTTGCAACAGGAGCCCCTAACAATTGGTAATGAGGACAGATTCCGAATTGTTTGTGAGCAGCTGCTTAGTAGGTAAGAGCTTGTTTGGATTCAATTGAACAGTGTTTTTAGAAGCAGTTACTGACCCCTGACCCTTCCTACAGACTGGGTTGATGGGATTAGGGAAAGCTAGCGTTCAGCTTACACTCGGCTATAACAAGCTGGCAAGAGATAACATACTTTTTAATTATCAAGTTACACCTCTGCCAAAGTTTGTCTGCGAATTTATTGAATAGGTCAATGAACTATAAGAAATCAAGCTAGGCTAGGGGATAATAGTTACATAGTAAAACAGTCTTGGGGGAGATATAATTAATGCATTTTTGTGATTTCTTTTTCCTTCACGGAT
The DNA here is from genome assembly GCA_013399115.1 of Anseranas semipalmata. Classification (NCBI taxonomy): domain Eukaryota; kingdom Metazoa; phylum Chordata; class Aves; order Anseriformes; family Anseranatidae; genus Anseranas; species Anseranas semipalmata. The sequence goes on along the minus strand of VXAA01003594.1, from coordinate 166,375 downwards.
ATTTCAAATCTTACTCCACATGCCTTTTATATGCATTGTACAGGCAAATGTTGTATGTGGTACTTATATTAATGCATCTTAAAAGGCAAAATAGATTTGAATTACTTCTAAGAGTTGCCAATAAGGTAGTCAAAGAAAAAAAAAATCCAATACATGAAATTTAAACTGAAACAACAAACAAAATAACAAATATCCCTAAAATTTTAAGCTTGATTTGTTCTACTACTCTGAGGCTGGAGTAATATAAAAATACTTACTATTGGCTAGAAGCCAGATTGCCTGGCAGTCTACAACCATAAGAAAAGGAGACAATTGTGGTATTATTCACCTGGAACAATTAACGACAATTTCTGACAAAGGCCCTAGGGATTTTATGTCTTAATTTTAATTAATTAAAGCTAAACCAAAATTATAAAGCTTAATTATTTTGAGGGATTCTTTCTGGTAAAGTGTGAAAAAATCCAAGTTATTTAAGGCCCATAACCTTCTTAGTTCACTACTTTGTTAGAACACATCATGTATGGGAAGCATTCAGTTCTGGGAGGTTATTGGTACAATAACAATAAAAATGTTACAACATTTATGCACACCAAGACCGATTCTTTAATGGATTTCAGAACTAATTGATAAAATAAAACACAGTGTACAGTCCTGGTTTGTAAGCAGTACAGTTAGGTTGAAAGACATAGCATGGGTTGGAAGCTGGGGTGGGTTTGCCAACAGACATCGAGTAGTTGTTCTCTTCATTTCTGAAGGGCACTGCAGACCCAATAGGTTTCAAAGTAACACTTGCGCCTTCTGTTTGTTCTTTCAAATCCCTTTTATATGAGGGAATGAGGGTTTGAAGCCCAGGTTCCATTTCTGGATAGGCCTGCTGGAGCAGGTCCCATTGTCCCTTCAAAACAGAGATCTCCAGGAGTGGAGAGTAACTCTGGGCTGCAAGAGACAATCTGCATCCTTAAGTTTCCCCTTAATCATCATGGGAATTACCACACGCCACCATTTCATGAAGTGGCCAGTTGCCCCTCGAAAACAGCTGTTCATTTTCTTTCCTCCAACCCATCAGAATTCTGTTTCTGAATGTCAGTGCTCTAATGGTCAGATGCCTTTTAATTTCCATCCTAAACCTATTAATGGCTACTCTATATCCATTAGTTCCTTTGCCAGCAATGTCTTTTAGTCTGAATAGTGCTTTCTCTTCCCTGCTGTTTACTTCCCTAATGTTTATATATAGCAATCACTTCTCGCGTCAAACCTTGTTTTGCTAGGCTAAATAAGCCAACATTTTAAGCTCTTTTCACTTGGCTACTTCTCTGCCTTCATGATTTTACCATAGGCCAGTCTTAGCCTATTTATATATATATTTTTTTTCTTAAAATGAGTGTCTAGAATTATATACAGTGTTTTGAGGACCTCTCATAAGTGTCTGCTTCTGTGTAAATGCTTCTGCCTATACATCTCAAGATTACATCTGCCAGGCTGTCTGCCTGCTGGTCTCCCAGGACCTCCTCCTCTTGGTCATTTTAAAGTGGTCTCCCAGTTTATAAAAGCAATGTAGCTATTGAATTTTGCACTATTGAATTTCATCCTTTTTCTATTACTTCGGTTCTCAAGGTCTTTTTTTTTTTTTTTCCCTGTATCATAATCACATAATGTCTTGACAGTGCAAGTGGAGGGTACAAAAGGAAAGTGTAGCAACAAAGGAGGTATCTGCAAAGACCAGCTTTAGACTATCAAGGTTAGTCATCCTGGGTTGTCTCTGTAGCCCAGGGAAGGAGATGAGCTCATCTAGAAGTTGACTCAGAGCAAGAGACTCACTACCTGGTCTGAATTGGGCTTAGAGAAGTTCATCTGCCATGTGCCATAGGAACACCCCAGAGTTATGTCAATCTTTGTGATTACTTCCATTGTCTCTTTAATTTACTTTCTGTAAGATATTAAAAAGAATTAATCCTCCCTGCCCCACTCTTCCTCTTTCAGCCCAACATTAGTAACCCCTAAGCCCCACAGCGTACCATACTGTTATTTTACCAGTCACAGTCTCTTCTGTAAACCTGATGTTTTTGTGGTGGGAGTGTACTATGCTGAGCTGAGATTCACATTATCTCTGTCTAAAAAGTCTGACAAATGTCAGTATCTAGTGAGGCATTCTGTGCTTACGACAAAACCATACATGGTCTTTGAGGCCTTCAGACCTAATTTTCATAGAATCATAGAATCATAGAATATCTGATTTGGAACGGACCCACAAGGATCATCGAGTCCAAACTCCTGGGTCCCCATAGGACCACCCCAAAAATCAGACCATGTGTCTGAGAGCATAGTCCAAATGCTTCTTAAACTCCAACAGGCTTGGTGCCATGACTACGTCCCTGGGGAGCTTGTTCCAGTGCGCGACCACCCCCTCAGTGAAGAACCTTTTCCTGATATCCAGCCTGAACCTCCCCTGTCGCAGCTTGACTCCACTCCCTTGGGTCCTATCACTGGTTACCAGAGAGCAGAGTTCAGCACCTGCCCCCCCGCTCCCCCTCGTGAGGAAGCTGCAGGCCGCCATGAGGCCTCCCCTCAGTCTGCTCTTCTCTGGGCTGAACAAACCAAGTGACCTCAGCCACTCCTCATACGTCTTCCCTTCTAGACCCTTTACCATCTTTGTTGCCTTCCTTTGGACACTCTCCACATTTTACTGACATTTGCCCTGCTGAGGTCAATCTAAAGCATCCTATAGATGGTAGGATGATTTTTCTTAATGTAGATGTTGCATTTATGTACTCCAATTATGAGGGCTGTCACGAGGTTGGTAGATTTATTCCAGCCAGTTATTATGGGAATTTGGGTTTTATGTCCCCATTCTTCTAAATTTGTGAGACTGCAGGTTATCTGAGTACCCTCAAGTTGAGTTCAATAAATTATTTGGGTATAATGTTCACTTTGCTTGTGGATACGTCTTTTTCTGTTTGCTTCCCAGTTGGCAATACCATGTTCAAAAACATGAGTCTGATTAAAAACTAAAGTAATGCTTAGATTTTTTGGCCAAATACAAATTGACCCAAATATGAATCCTTCATAGGTATCTCATCCTCACTGCAAAGCCTCTCACCTTCCTGCCTTTTTCTCCACCTAAACACATACCTGAAGAACCTTTACCTATTGAATCTGATTTCCCTTATGAGGTCAGATTCAGTTTGACTTTTAGCAAATCTCACTTTTGCCAAGTCTTACTTTAGACCTGCATTACTTGACTTCGAAGTCATAGTTTTCTTTGGTGATCAGTCTTTTTTTCCATTCCTTGTAGGCTCCCTACTTATGCTTAATGTCATTTTCAAGTTGGTTATTCTTCCAGTTAAGTCTGGAAAGTTCTCATACATTTTTTTTTTCTCGTTGCCTGGCATACAGATTCCAGATAGCTTTAGCAGGTTTGACATGGAGAAATTCCAGGCTGCCTCCAAAATCAAATCCCCGAGTTACTTAGTTCAGTTGGCCTCCCTAAATAGTTACCTTGGGCTCCATCCAAACTCAGCAGCTTGCGCACACAGCACAGTGCCTGCTATCCCAGTTGCTTGATCCCCAGATAGTGCATAGTGACAGCGCAAGGTGCCTCTCCCTCCTGACTCACGTGCCCAGATTTCCTTCTCATCAAAATCAAAGTTCAGCGAGTGAGGAGAGTAGGCTTGTGCCAAGGTTTTGCCCTCATATGCTTGGGATATGGCCAGGGCTTATTTCCAGGTTCAGGAGCTCAGAAATACTCCAGACTGTCATTAGTTTAGATGAATTCTATCTTTTGGAAATGAAGAACTTTAATGAGTTTTAACTGCATTTTTTTTTTTCTTTCAGTTAAAACTAATTAAATGATGTCCACTGAAGGCACTGCTAGTTAGCAGCAACACTTCTTCAGCTGGATGTATCAATACCATTTGGGCTGGTAGTACTGCTTTTCCTCACAACAGGATAATCCTTTCTTATATGTATCTTTGCAGTTACAGCATAATAATTTCTGTTAGTGTCCAGATTTGATTCTGGGATCAATAACAGACTCCTATCAGTTTCTCAATATTTCCAGATTTTTTTTTTGTTCTACCTCCCACTGGTGATTTTACCCAAACAAGTATTGTTTCATTTCACTGTCTCTTTTTTCTTTATGTTATGAATACACATTTCTAGAGAACCACATTTACTCTGATGTTACCTTTTGCCAGAATATTATGTTCTCCACTACAGACATCGTTACTGAAGTTTCATTCAGTGCTTCAAAAACTCAAGTTCCTCCATGCTGTTTCCCAGGTTTCTTGCATTAGTGCAAAGGCATCTTCCCAACTGCACCTAATTCTACATCTAAGGCACAGATTCTCTACCAGCTGTGTCCAACTGTATCCAACTGATGTTAGCCTTTCCATTGGCTAAAGTACTTTTGGATAAGATGTCCACTGCTGTGTAGGTAACATGAAGAAAACAGTGCTTCTGCAGTTTGTGAAGGTGATTTTCAGTCTGAATTCTTCCATTGCTGTGGTGCTGAGAGCCTACAGAAACACCTGTTTACTAATAATTGCTCTCTGTCTTGTAAGGCCAGCAATGGTGTAATGAAGAATAAAATTTTACATCAGATTGATAGATGTGTTTCTTCTCAGCTGCACAATGTTGTATCTTCAAATTACAGTGTGGATCTCTACATCAATGGGGATTGGTCTACTGTCCCACGTGCCAGGTGATAGAACGAGGGGGAATGGGCTAAAGTTGCGCCAGGGGAGGTTTAGGTTGGATATTAGGAAAAACTTCTTTACTGAAGGGGTTGTGAGGCATTGGAATGGGCTGCCCAGGGAAGTGGTTGAGTCCCCATCAAAATTCAAAAGACGTTTAGATGTAGAGCTTAGTGATATGGTTTAGTGGAGGACTTGGTAGTGTTAGGTCCTAGGTGGACTAGGTGATCTTGGAGGTCTTTTCTAACCTAAATGATTCTGAGATTCTGTGATCTCTCTGTGCAACAGGGGATGAAGAATTGTGAAGTATTAGCTAAGGGGAGTCTATATGACCTATTTTTGCATGGATACATGAAATGTATGGGTCACAAAGGTGATATGGAGGAAATGAGATTAATAAACAATGCAAATATTGGGTAAGAAGCCATTCTGGCTCCAAGGCAAAGGCATGTATGTTTTTTTCTCCATATTCACTAATATTTTCCTGTAGGACTGTGCTACGAGACCCAGGCTTCAGGCTCGTGATAGGAACTGGTGGACTTAAATCACTTAGCATTAATTTAATATCCAAAGGGAAGTCTAACTGTTAGCTAAAACACAGACTGCACTAATATGGTGAAACAATTTGTTACTGTAGGAAACAAAACAAAACCTAACAAGTCAAATTTTAAATGACATCCATAATACTGAAATAGCTGAGGGTTTCTGCAGTCCTGCAGTTTCTGTTACTCCAGGTTTGCTTTATGTAGGTTCATGCATGTTAAAGTGCTTGTCTATGCTACTTCTCTATATTGATATGCGCACAAACACACACACATCATACCTAAAAATACATGCATATCAGGAGACGTCACCCCACCAGCCTTGCTCAGCGCTGTTTAGCTAGCATGCACATGCTAGCACATGTTCTTAAGTTCTTTCAGTTAAATTGTAGAAAGCAATTAATCTTGGCCTGTCTTTTTAGTTTTATACATGTGTGTGCACATGAATATGAGTGAGATCGAGGGAAAGGAAGAGACTGCTGAAAGCGTGGTGTGTAAGCAGTCCAGTGCTAGTGCTCCAGATTAAAATAGACAGGAACAGTCCCATGACTGCTAATTAAATGGGATATGTAATTTACCAAAATACTTGATAATAAATGAATATTATCTTAATTACTGAGGAAAGTTTCCACAGGAAAAAAGTAGCAGAATACTTAAAATTATCTTCAGTTTATTATTATATCTTTCAAGACAAATGAGGATTATCTACAGTTTCAGATATTAAAGGAATGTGTTTTTTTTTTTTCCTGTTCAGCCATATGGATTTAAGATAAACTAGTCATATTCACAGGCAGCATACTTCTATCTATAAAAGATAAAAGAATTAAGAAATAACTCTTAAGCTATGTAGTGACATAGCAACATGTTTTAGAATTTTGCAGCTCTATCCAGAGGAGCAGATTTTATCAGATGCATAGCTGATTTGCAAAAAAAAATATGTGTTTTTGGATTTAAACATGTCCATGATATTCAGTCATTGGTTTATCTGAACTGTTTTTAACCTTTGAAAAATCAAACAGTTTCTTCAGGAAATTTGTGTATGTGTAAATTTCTACTATATTTTAAAAACACTAAAAGTAATGTAAAAAATATTGATTTAGCTACACACTCTGTAAACAAGTTTATCTATGCATTCCAGCTTATTTAAAAATGTATTTATTTTTCTCTTACTGTTAGCAATTTTTTCTTAGATAATTTGGGAAAAATATGTTTGAAGTTTTTTGAAACTTTCCATATATGCCAAAAATGAAAAAAAAAAAAAAATCCAGTTCTTTGCACTACTGTATTTACATCTAAGTAAATAATGGCAAAGACTACCTTTGTAGAAATTTTCAAGAGAATTTGTGTTAGTGCAGAATATGGATTGTAGATTTTTTACACGTCTTTGGGGCTCAGAGTGCTTCCACTCCACCTGAACACATTATTATGTGCTTCATTTAAAGAATGAGTATGTTTATTTGCCTAAGATTAGACATATATATATATATATATATATATATATTTTTTTTTTTCTGAATCCAGGCTAGTTTGTGAATAATAATATCCTCCAGGCTTGATTACAATTTTAGAGTCTGTAGCTGAAAACTTTCTATTTAACAGCATGTGGTTCAAGGCCTCTGTAAGAATAAGTAGCAATACATAAAACAGCTACTTCTGGACAAATTATATAAACTTAGAAGGTGATAAGTGGTAGTGTTGATGGTATAGTGTGAGGCACTTTGTAGTACAACATAGCACAACAGAAACACCTTGAGTTACATGGATGTTTTTTGCACAGGCTTTCTCACTGAGGTCTGTACATCAGACTATGCACAAAACTGTCTACAGGACGTTTAAAATATCCTCATTTAAAGGCCAAATTTTCACAGGTAACACACACTGGAAGTTGTTTACTTCTTGCAGTATTTTACATCTGCCACTAATGCAATAAATGGGGAGGCTGAAAACCAAACAGTATTATTAACGGTGACAGAAAGCTTTTAGCCAGGCTCCCTATATGGTGATGGATATTGTTTATCATATTTTACTTGTTGCTTTAAACTCCCACTGTCAGAATGAATCATTGATATAGGGAAAGAGGGACCAGATAACAGGCAATGTGATTTGTCTAATAGTAAGTTCCTCTAATCAAAAAATATTGGAAAAAAAAGAAAAAAAAAGAAAAAATAAGGCATGTCAATTTACCAAAAAATGCCTTGGATGCACTCAGCTGTTCTGGAGAAATTTCTGTTGTTCTATACTTTGTCTTTTGCATAATGTGCAGTGAGCTGCAGGGTTAACAAGGGTTAAAGCACAAACCTTTTAGCATTATCATAAAAAAAACAGTTGCTGATGATTTTGGTTAACTCCATTTCTTACTTGCACTTTTGTTTCTCATGGCAAAGTTGCAGCACACAATCAAAACACTACTACAACAATTGCTCTACCACAACCATTCCATGTTTTCCTTTCTGTACTATCTATGTGTTTCTATCTATGGGGCTTACCAAGCAACTTGAATTAACACAATGACAGCAAGATCTGCTTTTTTATTTTTTAGCTAAACTGAAAGGTTGGTATTGGAAACAACAACTGTTTCTAAAAAAAGGTTAAAATTCTTACAGATCTAAAAAAAAATATTTCTTATGCCAGACCCAGCACATTTTTGATAGCTGTTTACAAAATCATATAGATGCATTTCTAAATAAAATTTCAATTTTGTGGAACATTCAAAAAAATCACTATCTACAGTTTTAAAATTAAATGCTTATACTCTTTTTTTTTCAGTTTTCTTTCTTAAAGCAATTTTAAAAAACTCAACTGTTTTCTGAATATTTTGATCTATTCAAACTGACATATGTGAGTGAAACAAGGATTTCTTTTCAGCTACATTTCTCCCACAACAACCGATATCCAAATTTTGATAAACAAGAGTTAATCCGACAGTTTCAAAACTTGAGATGAGCCTGATTTGCATATTTTAGGATTCTTTGATGTCCAAGTAGTTTTTTATTTTTCACTTTTCCTTCCCTTCCTCATTCTGATTCAGACTAGAAACATTCCTGGTGTAGAAATGCTCTGTGTGCATATTAGTGTTTTAATGGATATCAAGAAAATGCTTTTGAAGTGCATCTCCCAGTGCATCTCTGGTTCATCGTGTGCAGAGGTTTCTGAGTACTGAGCTGAATTCGTTTTGCATGAAATTAATCTGGAAAATGTGCTCCAGAGGCACACCTTCTGTGCTCCAGACACAAACGGGCATTCAAGCTGTGGGACCAGACTAGAGCTAGTCTAATAGTAAATAAAATCTCTTAAAATGTGGATGTTAAGTCCTGAGCACCATATGTTTCTGTTTACAGTCTGGTCCTCTTGGTCCATTCTGCTTGCTAAGTACTGAGCAGCCTCCACTCGATACCGATGCTATTGAAAACGTGACGAAATACCACAGCAGAAATGTTAGTCATATGGCAATCAATAGCAAAATACCTATTCAAGTCAGTTGTTTCTCCATTGAAAAGCTGTTTTCATCATGTTTGCTGTTAATTTTGCAGAAAGAAGAGACATAGATAAATAATGTTTGCAGTCAAATTCATTATGAACCTGGGATTTTTTTGTTGGTACTATTGAATAAACTTTAAATGAGTACATGCTATTGTGTTTCCCAGTGCAAGTGTATTGTCCCTAAACCAATCCCAAAGCAGGACACAAGATTATTTACAATAACAGTTCAAAAGCCCATTTTCTTAACAAAGCTAATAGAGGTCAAGTAATTTTTGATATTGGTTAAACATTTGCCTTACAGTGAAGATGCACTGAGAGTTGCTTAACAAGTTCTTGCAACTAAGGATTCGGAAGTGTGAGATATAGATTTTAAAAATCCACACTTATTCCCACCTATATAATCCTACATAATCAAATGTTGCCCACTTGTTTTTGGTCCCAGAGAAAGCAGTGGAAGGTTTTGCATTTCACTTTTGTGTAAGCAGAAATAGACAGTGAATTAAATATATATTCCCTAGCTACATGCTGGTGGCCAGTCACCAGTGGGATCCCCCAGGGCTCAATTTTAGGGCCAGTTCTTTTCAGTGTTTTCATAAATGATTTGGATGTAGGACTAGAAGGTGTTTTGAGTAAGTTTGCTG
>VXAA01003594.1:128409-138613 GCA_013399115.1 Anseranas semipalmata | reverse complement strand
TTTTTTTTTTTTTTGGCTAATGACATAGCAAGACATTACATTCTTCAGACTTGTATTATCTTTTCTAACTTCTAATGAAATTGTGTTGGAACTGTATGTTTCTTGACAACTGTGAAGTTTCTGCTTGCAGGGGGAATAATGTGTGGCATTTACTTCTGAGAAAAGAAAGGTGAATGAACTCTTGTATTCTAAACACATGCAGCTGTGATGGCAGATGCAAATAGCCTAATTACCTACTCTAGCTTCATCAGTGAGAGTAAAATCAACTGCTCAGTCCTGTACCAATGAAAACAGTGGGAGTATTTTCAATCACCTGTGTGGGCTCTAGATAGTAATTAGGATCCACATATATCCCAGTCTGGCCCCTGGTGTACACCTCTTCTTCTAAAACCATCCCTGTGAGCTATCTGTCTTTTAGTGCTATGTTGAAATTGTAGCAATAGCTCACTATGTAGAATCAAACAAATCAAAAACTGAACAGGATTGAGAGCAATGCAAAACAAGTCTGTCCAGGTCTTGTAAACATCCAACTCTCTAATGTGGTGTTCTGCTTGTGCTAATCTGTCTGCTGAGAGCACTGGGGAACGCTGAACAGCAGAGGACTGAGGACCTGAGAGGTGCACTCTGCCACATGGAAATGGATCTTGAAACGTTTGATAAGTAATGGGGGGAAACACTGCTTGCCTAAAAGAACTGAAAAACCTATCAGTTGGAAGTACTATGTAAGAAGTTCAATTTCTTGAATATTTTTTGAGTATTTTCTTCACTGGAGCTCAGTTCCTGAGATATGGTATGTACAGTGGGATTCATAAAAGGATTAGATGTTTATATGTAAACTGCAAACAATTTCTGCTTTTATTAAGCAAAAAAAAGGAAAAAGACAAAAATCTTTTGACTTCATATGAAGGAAAAAGAAAGAAAATTTTCCTCTTAGATGTTCTATTTGCTTCTAGTTGTTTATTAGAAATTTCCTGTATATTTTTGTGGGTCAGCTGCTATTATTACTAGCAACAAGAGGACAACAGACTAGATATTACAGGTCTCCTGTGCAAAACTTTCTAAGAAGCTTGAAATTAAACCTTCTTGTAGGTCCTTAGGCATGATTTCTGAAACAAAACTTTTGTGATAGCTGGATTCTTAAAAAGATATCACGTATAGGCTGATTGTTTAACAGGTATATACAAGCAAGTGAAGGAAATTCACCAGGTTCAGTGGAACCTGCCTGCATCATCGGGCTTAAATAGAATGAGAATTCAAAAAATACAGATTCAGGGAAATTTGGCATTCTATAACTCTGCAGAATGAAGTATCTGGGGAAGTTTCTTACAGGAGTTTCACAGGACTCAGAAATGCACATTCATGTGTTGTTTGGATTTCAACCATGCCCTGAGGCCCTCACACAAAATTGAGGTCCTGTTGTGTCTGGTACTGAAGAAACTCACAGGAAGGTATAGGTCACAAACTGTGTTGCTCTGTCTGTCCAGTCTGTAATTCGCTCCTCAAAGCATCTACTAACACTTACTAAAGGAACATGTTTGTTGATTCTTACATGTTTCTTGAATTGCCAGATTGCAGCAACAGTTGTGTGAAAGAAATTCTAAAAGAAAATGAAGCCAAATGGCCTTTTGAGCTCATTATGAAATCTCAGAGTAACTCTGAAAGCTATAACAGCAACCAAAAAAAATGATCTCCTAATAATGTTCTGTGGTCCCTTTACTAGCTCTCTGCAGCTACTTGTAAGACTTCAGAATAACACCTCTTGGTGGAGCACCTGCAGCTGTTAATTTTAACAGATAATAAATAATCTTACTTATTATTTAGATTTCAGTAAAATCCACAATATGTTAAATGATTCTGCAGTACAAATGAAAACATGGCCCTTACCTAAAGAATGGAAAGGCAAGAAAATGTAGCAAAACTAGAGAGAGAAAGGCATTTTACTTATTCTTATATGGCCGTAATTCTACTCAGACAATTTTTTTCCTTCAAAAAGAATCTGAGATTCAGTTTCACTGGGCCCTTTTCCACTTATATTCAATCTCTTTTTGTACTCATGTTCACTCATGGGATAAATGAGATCAATAAGCAAAATGGATTAAATAGCATGATCTGAACTCCACTGAAATCAATAAAAGAGTTTCTGCTAACCTCAGTTGTCTGTAGACTGTGCTTTAACCAGCCAGGTGTGTTTAAAGTCACCTTTTCCTTTAAATTAATCATAAATACAGATAAAGAAAATTATCATAGTTGGCCCAGATTCTATTTCTGGGACATCCAATCTTGATACACTATAGCCTGAAATATCTCCATTTAAAAAAAAAAAAAAAAAAAGAGCTTTTTCTGCATGGGAGAGGAATAGGAGGTGAACGAATACAAAGCTCTGATTAAACTATTAATCTTTGTTAAATAATATTGTCTATCTATATCTCTGATTTCCTCAGACTATAAATTGCTTGTCTCCATATGCTTCTAAAGCAATTAGCACTTTACTGACACTTTACATTATTATTATTATTGATTTTATTAATATTAACTCTAAACAGTGGCAAGAAAAATTGGGTGTCCTTCATACAGAAAGTGAGACATGTTTTGACTGTCATCAGTGGGATCTTTTGCTGTGTTTATCATTTGAAGTATACTGTTGATATGATCACAAGTACCCATACCATTACTGCTGATAATTGTTGTGATGGCAAAGTGCCCCATCTGGCAAGTGAGATGAGTTCTTAACTCTGTACCTAGGCATGCACGTTATTGTGTGTTATTTCATGCACTATCTAAGGGTGTAAAATTGTAACTGACCTGTATGGTGAATGTGTCCTTCATCTCCCAGTGCATTCTAATCTGCTGAAATTCCCCAAAAGAATGGAACAAACTTCAAAATCCATAGTACTAAGTGAATTTCGGCATGAATAGAATGAGTAGGATATGCAGGACATCCTCTCTTCTTCCCGCTCTTTAAAAAATAATCAGAAACTCAAATACACTGGATGTTTGACACCTTCCTTACTTGGCAGAAAATACCATAGCCCAGTCGCTCCGTGGAATGAGGTATATTTCCTCAGAAGTATTAGGAGGGATCAGGCACACCTGCCTGTAGTCTTTCTGAAATCTGAATTGTAAGTCTGACAGATCTTCCTCTGAATTAAAAGGCAGGTGGTATGCAAGGCTTCAAATATCTTACTTCCATTTTTGTTAAGGAAACAGGAGACCACTGATACTTTTTTTTTTTTTTTTTCCTTTTAAGCTTGATCATCTTCTTTTCTCATTTGGTGCATTAATAATGATATTTTTTCCCAGTCTACTTCTAGAATAAAAAAAATCCCATAAGAATTCATTCATTTTCTTCATTTCAAACCATGGCCAGGATGAGTGATGGATTCTCACCCTGCCAATAACATACATTGATTCATGTACCTATTAAATGCCATACTAAAATCCTACACGTAATGGTTTTTCCTTCTTGTCACTCATAAATCCAACAACTATGATTTTGTATGTGGAACTCTAAGAAGCGTATTTCTCTCCTCTTCTAACTCATGCCTCTCATCTCACTTTGCAGTGGTGGGACAGGCACAAAAGCCTGAAATATATTCCCTTTTGCATTCTTCTGTCATGGTTTACAAAAGTACTTTGCAGATGCACCATGAATCCTGTGTCTCTCACATATGAGGATCCTCCGATGGTGGGGTACCTGTGACCCTTGGAAGGGGAAAAGAAATTGGATGTACTATATGAGGAACACAAGAGAAAGAACAATATTAGCACACTATCACCATTAGTATTCTTGCCTTCTTGAATAAATGGTGTCAATGTCTATCTGGGGATGGATGAGTCAAAGCTCAGTGGGTGTGCAGATGACAGTCCAGCCTTATGTGCACAAAACACCTTTTATTCCATGATTCAGCCTCACCTCCAGTCTGCCAGTGTGGCTGTGGCTGCAGCTTCTGACACATCCTTCCCCTTAGATGATTTTCCCTTGTAAGGTCATGCTGCTTCTGTTCAAGAAGACATCAGAGAGAGATGGCTTTGCTCATACTGGAGTCCCATCTCTGTCTATATTTGCTCTTGGAGTCCTCACAAACTGTAATAAAGGACAGCAATTCCCACAAAATCTTATGCATGCAGGAAGCCAGTCTGGAAACAGAAGACAGTGTCATTTTTATCTCTGCCGAGCACTGCAGCCTCATATAGGCTCCAGTTAGTCCTAAGGGTTCTCAGTCATTGCAAAGAAATCGCTGACAACCATTCAGTAGGTTTACATTCAGATGGAAGATGCCCACTGTTTTGGAAGCTGCCAGGACTCCTTCACTTGTATTTCTGGGACACCTGGTGGTCAGCCTCTGATTTGTTCTTTGATGAGACAAACCAGCTCCAGGCAGAATCTGGGATGTTCAACTTGTTCACAGCTAGCCTGCAGAGCGAAACTCTCCTAAAACTTCTTCATCTCCACTTTTTAGGCTTGTCTTAAACAGTGCTAAAGGAGCTGTTGTACAAAAGAGCATGGCATTAGACAGAAGTTTATTATTTAAAGGCACCTGTTTTGTTACCCACAGGCAAGTATTTTGCCATTCATATCTGGCATTCCCATGATCTAGCAGCAATATAACCCTGTAGAGACACATCCCATAGATGCGTATTGTACTACCCTACTACTTTCCTAATGAAACATTAGCACCTTTGGGATTTGACAAGTTTCACCCATGATTACTTCAGCATAGATAGTATGAAGAAAGCAAGCTGAAAGACAGAAATATGTTTTGATATTTATTTTAATTCCAGAATAACATATCTGTTCTAATTAGAGATGTACCTTCCAGGCAGATGTTCAAATCACGTGGGAATTTGTATGCCAAATGCAAGATTAATGGGCTCACATACTAATGAAGCACTCTCTCCCTTTCCATGCCAGAGAATAAAAGCACCAGCCCTTCAATGGTGAAGCTGAAGCTACATCCTTCCCTAGCAGCAAAGGTTTATTCCTGTGAGATTCTTCAGAGGTTATTTCACTGATTCATTGAACAATCTTTTTAGGTTTATCCTTTTCATGACCTGAGCTGTAGTAAAGGACTAAGCCCCTCTCTTTTCACATAGGTAAAACTCATAATTTGTACGTCTAAGGTATATAGTACCATTGCTCTGTGAAGCATTTTCATCCTGTTTCTGGTGAGGCACTAAACAGAAAACATGTCCCCCAAACAAACGAGTACTGGCTTGGTTATAAGAAGTGACATTTCAGCCTGCTCCAGATAATAGAACAAGAGTCAATTTAGTGTCAAAAAATAGCAAGTTGCCTGTATGTATGAAAGGTTTTTGGTTTTGTTTTCTTTCAGTGGTAGGTAAACTGACTGAGATTCTATCTCCATCATGAAAAAGGCCTTTATTTTGTGTTATTAAATGAAAGCTGAGCTTATCACTGACATCACAGACTAGTCCTAATGGCTTTTACAATGGATCTAATGGCTAGCCTGAGAGACTCCCTTGGCCACATTCTCAGGCTGTATAAACTAAAGAACAACCAGACCCTCCATTTTTAGTACTTCCTTTCCCCCATGTGTCATTTTCCACCCAGTAGTAAGCTAAAAAAAATACAGTTGTTTCCTGTGTCTGAGGTTTGGCCTCAAAAATTTTAATACAATTAATCAGTTTTATACAAGTTCCTTGTATAAAAGTCTCAAACCTCTAGGTTCAGAAGGTCGAGTTGAAGATATTCATGAGTATAGCCTGATCTTCTTGCCCATCTTTGTCTACACTTATGTGTATGGATGTGCCTGAGGGTGATTTAGGAATTCCCTCCACCAGTTTATCATTGGTTTTGTAGAACCCAAATTACCTTCATTTTCTTTGAATTTTATGGAAAGGAAATAAAACATAATAAAATATTGTTCCCAAAAGGGTAGTTGTGTAGTATAATCTGCATTTCTCTTCTATTTCAGGCAGCCTCAAGAGGACACTGTGTTGCCAAGGTTATACAGCTATAATCATCATGTATTTCACTTATTTATGCAAAATAAGAACAATGTAATAGTGCAACATTAAACATGACGAGATTATTAAAAGGAAAATATAGATGAACAAAGGCCTTTTCTTCTAATACTTCCTTTTATAGGAGTTTGAACTGAAGCTTTAGTCAAACACCTGGATATATCAATTTTTTTTTTATTACTTTACCAGTCTCAATAGACTAAGACAATTAGTATCTCTGTGCATGTATTAAATACATTGATTTTTAGGTCACAAAATGTTCTCCATGAGACATTATCTTTTAAAATAAGCTCAAAAGGACCTGCATTATTTAAACACAAATGCCCAAGCACTGGAGAGCTTACAGCTGTTTGGGTAAAGCAGGAACCAGCCACACCCCAACTGCTAGTTATTTGGATATATTAACTGGTGTGTGTTATCTCCTCACAAGCACCAAATACCCTGGGTTCCCAATCAGTCACAGGACTGAGCCCTGGATTGTTATCTTAAGCTCTAAAAGTCTTTCCTGTATGGGGAAGGATGAGGATCAGGCCACCAGATTCACTGGTTCCCATCTGTGCTGCCTCCAGTGACAGAGGAACACCCCCCTCTGCTCCCCAGTTTGGTATATGGACACAACTCCACATCACTCTTGTAGGTACAACAGAGTCATTTTGCTTCCTTGCACAAGTAAGAAAATAACGTGTAGAAACACAAGGCCTTCTCCAGCTTTATGCAGTTTTATACTTTTGCAGAGCATCAGAACAGCTGCTCGGGATCAGGTCCAAACCCATCCAGCCTGGTAGACCAAGATGAGTGCCCAGGGAACTGTAGAGGAAAGTGAAACCTCAGGGGCATCCTGCGCCAAGCTTGTTTTGTAGGTGTTTCCAGCAATGGATTTACCTTCATTGTTCAGTCTCTCCTTGAATCTAAGTGAGCTTTGAGCACCCCTAACATCCTGTGGCAGCTGGTTCCCTACCACAGCTCCACACTGTAACTTCCTTTTGTTTGTATTTAGCTTACATCTTGCTCATTTTACTTTGTGTCCCATCATTTTTGTACTGGAAGAGATAGTGAGCAAGCCATCCTTATGTACCATCTTCACACCACTCATGATTTCACAGACATTTCTCCTAGCCTCCTACCCCTTTCCACAGTGATAACAGCTGGTTTATTTAATTCTTGCCTCCGTGGATGCCATTTCACATCTTCAGGTGTCCTTGATGGTCCTCTTCAAACTTTTTCCATTTTTCTTGTACCATTTTTGAGATGGGGATTAGAACTGCCTGTGTAAAGAGAATATAAAATCTGCCATGCCTTGATGTTCCTGAGAACAGAAAGTGAGGAATCAGCCCTTGCACAAGTCCCAACATCTTCATACAGGTTATATCAGAATATGTTATCTTATGTTCTCAAAAGCAGTTGTGTAACAGATTTGGTTGCCTTTCAGTCAGGTGTAACATGATTCCTGAATGTATATTGCTCCACACACCCAAGAAACCAAGCTGAGATTCCACATTATAATTTTTCTCAAGTTGCAAAGCTAGTTTAAGAGCAGTCTTCCCCTCCTATATTGGTACTCAGATGTGGCAATTCAACTGTCTGGGTGACCATACTCAAAACTGGTTCAGTGAAATGATCTAAGCGAACAGACACTCTCTCCCACCCTTCCTCAAGCGTTGCTTTTCTTTGTTTATTAACCTGCATCACTCTAGCTGTCAGCAGCAATACCAATGAATGAATTAGCCTCACTGAAGACTGATAAGCTTCCCCCACCAGAGGTGGGGAAGCAGAGAAAGGAATGAGCAGGTGAGAGCAAAGAGAGGATGAAACCTCTTAAATTGGCTTTCCACCAGCAAAACCCTCATGTGAAACCATGGTCTCAGCAGTGATGAGTAGCTACACTGATTTTGTCAGTAGTGCTTTTCTCGAGGATGGATTCTGCAGCCAGCAGGGATTTGGGGGGGTTTTCTGGGTTGAAAGGTTTTATGTTTGTGCATGTGATGATGCTTTGAATTGTTTGTGATTTCTCAGGGACAGGCCCACCTCCTGAAACATCTGTTTTGCAGCGTAAGTGGCACAACACACTCTCCTTTTTGTAAAAATTAAAATAAATTAAAAGATTGAGAAGTAGAGCACAGGAGGATGGACAAAGAGGGGAAGGCAGTGAGCAGGCAGGGGGAGGCTGTTCCCGTGACTGGGACAGCAAGCAGAGTTTTCAAAGTACAAGTCAGTGGGTTTAAGGAGCGAAGACTAGAGAAAGCAAAATAGGAAAATGCAATTGCAATCTCCCAGTGACATATTTAAATAGTTCTGCCCTCCTTAAACTCCGTATTTGCTGCAGTTTACATCACTAATCCTCACATTCCTCACATGCCAGTCAGACCTCTTAAAGGGGCACTTCAGCAGGGCTGCGCTCCACGACTTGCCATTCCCCTGCATGACAAGCAGAAAGTGCTTTCACAGATATTGTATCGAATATGCCTTTACGGCCGGCTGACAAACAGTGGTATGTTCGCTGTCTAATATGCTCAGTTTCACCTCATGCCAGCCTATATATATATATATATATATATATATAGTATTTGCATGTATTTCATGAATTACATGTGTTTCTGAATTAAAAAGAAAGCCACGGAAGTGCTAGCTCATGGTTTACTTCAGTACAAAAGCTCTCAGTGTAAGCATGTACAGAATCAGTTTATCTCTATGAATATCCACGTTTATAGTGCACAGTATCAAAAGAAATAAAAGCAACGACACTAAATGACTGCTGTAACTTCTATTTGTAACCTAACAAGCTAAAACCACAATGAACTTTGATTTCTTAAGATATATTAACAACCAAACGTTTTCCTTCCAAGTACATGTTCTTTGAGGAGATATATCAGGTTAAAAGAGTTTATGTTGAAAAAAAAAAAAAAAAGACATCTTAAGCAAAGGTTAAAAATTACACTATGAAAAATGAGATCTTTCTGGAAACCAGGTAACTAAATATCAGAGGAACATGTTATCTTCATGGAGAAAATTTGAGTTTTAAGTGAAACCAGAGGGGAACGGGTCACTCCGCATGACCCTGCAGGCATGCTAAACAAGCCTAACTCCATTTCAGAATCCCTCATTGACTGCTGCAGTGAGGTGCTTGAAATGGGGTTGTGAGGCTCGACAGCAGTATTGTTTTCTGTCTCCATTTTTCACAGGGAGCCCAGATGAAACCTCAACACAGAAAAATAAGAATTTCCACTTAGACTTTTTTCCTTCCTCTGGAGTCAACTATCTGAAGGTTTGGTGTTTTGATAAATCAGTGCAGCCACTGTATCTTAGAATCTGCTCATGCTGATTAGTTCAATTAGATCTAAAAGTCTGCCTTGGATATCGTACTTAGTAGATTTTAAATACTACATTTGTTCCTAGGCATTTTAATACCTATGTTGCTTTGTATATACGTGTTTATCGGGTTTATGTTTTATTGGGATTTCTGCTTCTCAGTTGTTGATAACATTTATTTCTTCATTTTGAAAGTTTATTTTAGTTGCTTATTTGTTAGTTATTTGCTTTTTTATTTCTTTCTTCATTTTTTCTGTTTTATTTCAAGTCTGCTGTAGTTTAAGGAAGGAATCTTTTAAAGACAGCTTTTGTAACTTGAAATAAATATTATATGTTAAACATTTCTTTTATTTGTAGCCATCTGTGAGACTGAGTTAACACAATAAAAACATATACAATACCTGCAGTTTTCAAGACTTCACTAGTATCTTTGCCAAAATTTCAAGGATTTCAATCTTCTTCCATTATTTTTTTTTTCCAAATTGCTTTATAAATACAGCTAAAGACGAAAGGCACTTTTAACACATTGAAATGCTTCAGATTTAGAGGCACCCTGACATATATCTTTGGTGTATTTAGTTTGTGGATCAAAGTTATGAAAAGAGAGTGAGCAGAGGGAGTCAGAGTAGCGAGCTGTTATTACACACACGGGTGCATATATAAGGTCAGATGCAGACTCACATGGCCAAGCTCCTAAGTTCAGCGGAGACAACTGCAATAACTTTAGGAACTTGATTTGGTTGCTTGCACTGCTAAGGTATAGGAGCGTCTCTATAAGAGAATTTAAAGAAGTGATTGCAGCTGTAGTAAGGTGTTAATTCAGTGCAGGAATAGGAGAGGACCGGCAAAAATTTGTCAAAAGGATTCTCTTGCGATAATTTGTTTACTTGCAAAAAAAAAAAAAAAAAAAAAA
>VXAA01003594.1:112977-123759 GCA_013399115.1 Anseranas semipalmata | reverse complement strand
AAAAAAAAAAAAAAAAAAAAAAAAAAAAAGGAAAAAAAGTTTATTGGGCCAGGGTTCATCCTTTAAAAATTATTTTTTTTTTTTTTTTTTTTTTTTTTTTTTTTTTGCTATGTAGCTGCCCAGATGAAGACCGCTAGCTGCATTTCTAATCAGCAGATAACTTAGCTTCATTTGAGCTGGTGCAGTTACATCTGTCCAGTGGTTGCATCTGTCCAGAACATTTAATCCCATAAAACATACTGGACACTGCATATTTTAATTCAATGCTTTTAGAAATACTTTTTCTCTTTCCAAGACAGTGGCTGCCTGGCTGTTTTTAGCCACTTTTCTTCCTTTCTGCGTCGCCAGATTTCTCTGCTTCTGGCTTGGAGACTTTCCCAAGGGTCTGTAATGTTCCAAAGAGAGCAAGAAAAAGGAAACACAAGAGCCCCAGTCAAGTATGGTGATGCTACTGAACTGCCTTATTCTGTGAGGGAGGATTGTGATATTTTGCTCCCTAGCCCTTGTTTTATTCCACATGGTTATTTATTTTATACACAGAGAAACTGAGGTAGAGAAATAGATCCCGCAAGACACTGAGCACCTCATGACAACAGAGGAACACTGGAACATTCCCAGCTCCCACTGATTGTTGTCAAGCCATTCAACAGCGTTGAAGGAGGAGCTCAGCACCTGAAGGAACAAGCCATGAGCAGCTTGTCTGAGGTCAGGGGAGCCAGTCGGAAAGCTCACGTTAGCGCTCCGGGGTTCCCGTTCCCAGCTGTCAGCATGGCTGCTGAGCTGTTCACATAGATTACCCGTAGTTTGCCTCCTTCCATTCTTTCCCACTGTTTGTCAGCCCCGCTTTTTGACATCTCATTTAAAATTAGACCCTAATTTTGAAATCTGATCTACGGGAGCGCCGTTTGGCAGCTCCAGGAGCTCAAGCAAAGTCTGCCTGCGAGGAAAAGCTTGTGGGATGCCAGCCAACGACTGCAACTGTTCAGGGCTAGGGCGCTCCCAGGTTTGTCCAGCATCCAGCTTTCTAGGATTGCGTCCGCGGCGGAGCCCCCAGGTGCAGGGAGCGGCGGGCGGGCGGCCGGGGCGGCGGCGCTGCCGGAGCCGGAGGCCCGCGAGTGATGCTCCGNTTTTTTTTTTCCCTACTGTTGTTCCCAAGCTGTTCCCAAAACCAGCCAGGGATGTGCAGCATATTTGTTTCTGTGTCTGAAGAAAAAGCTGAGTTATTTGCAAACCCATTAAGAACTCACAGGAAGACAAGGTCCTTTCAGAAAGTCTATTTTGGCTTTTGTCTCAAAGGTACTGTCCACATAGAAATTTGCTTGTATAGGACATACAAGTATAATTGAGCAATAGGCCGGTAAAAATTATTCAATGATATCTTCTAGTGTATAGAAGTGCTTAAAAACTTCACCCCCAAAATTTTACAGATGACAAAATAAGTGTTGAAGCAGGGGCTGCAATAAGCATTCCTATGTCTTGTGAAAGACAGATATACTAGAAAGGATGCAGCCCACTGCAATCCCAGCTACATTGGAATGTTAGTGCCTAAAATTAGTTCATGTTCAGAATAAGGTTACAAGATACAAAATTCATAAGGTTCTTCATCATGACCAGGACTGTCATAGCCTTACTTGCTCACACATGTTCAGGGGACATGGGTGCCTATGTCTTATCTAAAACTCTGCTGTAAGTCGAATTTAAAAGAACAGATAGCAAATATCTGACACAATTCAAGAACTAAAAAACAAAACACACACACAAAATCCCACTAATTTTAAGCGTATGACTGAGACCAAACTAAGGCCTGTAAATGCATTTGTCTGAAGGCACAGAGTGTGTCTAACTTCCCATCATGAACAATAAAGTCAAGACAAATATCCGCTATTTGTAGTGTGGAAGACTAAGGGCACATTTCACTTACCTGACCATAGGTATCTAGTTTCACCTGGGGTGCCCTCATGTTTGTTCATACAGCATGTGTCAGTCATATCTGTTATTCTCACGTGAACATACTGAATAAGGCTCAAAATTGACTGCCTTGTGAGACACCCCCACATTCAAACAGCTGGACTGGATCCCCAGAGGCTGAATCTCTATGGAAGCTCCAGCAACTGTGGAGTTGCTCAGGAAGTCAGTACAACCATAAATAGCACGTGTCCCTGTAGACTCCTATACTTAGGTGTCTTAATTTTGAACCGCATTCTCCTGTATTTCCAAAGAAGCTCAGGATGGTGATGTACTTCAACAGTCATAGCACTTACCCTTCATATGGCAGCCTAGGAACTCACATAGCCAGAGGAAGGCCTGGTTTCTAGTCTGCTTCTCTATAGACAGGAGCTGATATTAGGACGCAGACAGTGCAGGAAAGGTTCCTCACCACAGTAGCAGCAATGACCTTGGTCCCGGATTGAGAAGATGAATCTTAACGTCTTTAACATATCTTTGGTGTGGCTGCAAACTGCCTAAAATCCAATTGCTTGGGACCTTCCTAAACAGGAACACTGAGTAAAATCAATCCAAATGAACTAAAGGTGTAAATTTAAAGTGTTAAAACTCACTTTTAGTGTAAGCATAAAGACAATTTAATACTGAATAAGGGGATCCTCTAAGGAGCTTAATGAGGTTTTGCTAATCCACTTAAAGAAGTGAATCTTTCTTGAGTTTTCCCTGTGGACACACCCCTAATCTTTTGTCATAAATTCACTGTTCCTCTGCTTGTTTGCATAAATTTTATAAATCCCATTGGGTCAATGCACTAAATAATGGTCACCTATATTCTGTTCAGCTGTGCTCAGGTACACTAGAGCCAGGTGAGAACATTGCTGACATTTTTCTGGCAGTTTGCAAACTTCTGTGACATTTCAATGCTTGTATACCATTTCAAGGATTTGATTAAAAAAAAAATCTATATATTTTATTTACTTTCTCTCTCTCTCTCTTTTTTTTTTTTTCCTGAATTATTAGCCATCTTTGTACCTGTTAAGACTGACAGTTTCTTCTGCCCACTTGTGATCTGGAAGCAGGAGCTTAATCTCAGGAGAGAGGCATATCTAAACAGGCTTCAAACTTTCTAAATTGAGGAGCTGTTCAGGTTCCCATTGAAGCTTAGCATTTAGAACACACATCAAGAAAACATAAGATGAGGATTCATTTGTTTCTTCCTCATGAGAGCTTTCGAACACAGTTTTTCTACTCGCGCAGAGTGCCCAACTCAGCAGATTATTTTTTTCCATTCAAGCATATATATTCAAGTATATATTCAACACCAAGTATCTACGTGGAATTAATACAAGGAAAGCAAAATGGGCTCTGTTTTGCTTGCCGGTGAGACGAACTAGAGGGAAGCCAGGGATTAAAGGGAAAGACGAATTCCTCGATATGTCACGATCAGGGGGCGTGCGAACCCGTCGGGTACCGGTACCGCCGGCCGCCACCGGCCATTTTCGGCAGCCCGGCCGCGGCCGGTGCGCTGCCGCCGCGGGGCCAGGAGAGGGAGCNCTCCGCCGCGTCGCCGGCTGCGCGGGTCGGGGCGCGGAGAACGAGGTCAGGGGCCCGGGGAGGAGCTGGTGCAGCCCTGAGGCTCAAGGGCTGGTGTCGGCAACGGGGATTCGGCTTTTGAGACCGTGGGATGGTCTCCGAAGATGGAGGGCTGTCAGGAAAAGATGGGATCCACCTGGCCAGGGTCGGAGCGAAACCGGCTTTGTCCACAGGCTGGCCAAGCTGGTGTGGAGAGCTGTAAACTGGGAATGATGGGGAAGTGCGGGAGGGGGGATAAGAGGACCGAACATCAAGTGCGGGGGTTGTGGACCAGGTTCTGTGAACAACGGGTGCAGGGTGACTTGGGCAGGAGAGACCTTTACAATAACAAAACAGGGTGGAAAGGGTCTCACCTGCAGCATAAGCATATAGGTGCTGAGAGAATGGCATGTGGAGGAAGCTCTCATACCCTTTATGGGGAAACAGTGCAAACGGGGGCCCCTGATGTGCCTATGCAGTAACACTGGCAGCATGGGGTGCAAGCAGGAGGGTTTGGAGGCCTGTGTGCTGTTGCAGGGCTCTGGTCTCACTGCGATCACAGAGAAGTGGTGGGATAGCTCACATGACTGGAATGCTGCCATGGAGGGTGCAGGCTCTTTAGGAAGGACAGGCTGGGGTGGTGAGGAGGAGGAGTTGCCATTTATGTGAGAGAGCAGTGGGGATGCATGGAGCTCTGCCTGGGGATGGGTGATGAGCCAGCTGAGAAGGATCAGCCTTCCATGGGTCAGCATAGGCAGGCAGACCAACATGGGTGTTGCTCTGGTGGGTGTCTGCTACAGAATACCTGATCAGGAAGAGGTAGACAAGGCTTTCTTCAGACAACTGGAAGAAACCTCACCCTCACAGGCCCTGGTCCTCACAGGGGATTTTAACCACACCGATACCTGATGGAGGGAAATCGCAGCAAGGTACAAGCAATCTAGGTTTCTGCAGTGCTTTGGTGATAACTTCCTGACATAAGTGATTGAGGAGACAATGAAGGATGATGCTCTGCTGGACCTCCTACTTGCAAACAAGGAAGAACTGTTCAGAATTGCAGTCTTGGCAGCAGTGACCATGAGATGATGGATTTTAAGATCCTATCAGGAGGGAGCAGGGCAAAAAACAGGATCACAACCCTCACCTTTAGGAAAGCAAATTAGCCTGTTTAGGGATCTGTTTCGAAGAAACCCATGGGGGACAGCCTGGAGAGAAGAGGGCTTCAAAAGAGCTAGTTGATTTTCAAGGATAACTTTATCCGAGCTCAAGATTCATCCATCCAGATGAGTGTTCAAGCAAAGGTGATGGGAGACCTGCATGGATAAGCAAGGATCTCCTCACTACACAAACATAAAAAGGAAGCAAACAGGAGGTGGAAGAAGGGATGGTGCTTCACTTAGGAGGAATATGACTCAGAGGAATACAGAGACACTGTCTGAGCATGTAGGGATGGGGTTAGGAAAAACAAAGCCCATTTAGAGTTGAATCTAGCAAGAGATGTGAAGAGTAACAAGAAGGGCTTCTACAGGTATATCAACACCAAAGGGAAGACTAAGGAAAATGTGGGCCCACAGCCAAATGGAGCAAGGAACCTGGTCAACATCACAATGTCAAGGTACTCAGTACCTTCTTCACCTTGGTCTTTACTGGAGAGATTGGCTTTCTTGAAACTCAGGTTCCTAAGACAGGGGGGACAGTCTAGCACATGGAAGACTTGTCCTTGGCAGAGGATGATCAGGTTAGGGAACATCTAAACAATTTTTTAAATACATAAGCCCATGTGCCCTGATGGGATTCACTGATGAGTGCAGAGGGAGCTGGTACTGGCTCATATCATTGCAAGGTCATTCTCCATTTTCTTTGAAAGGTCACAGCAATTCAGGGAGATTCTTGAGAACTGGAAGAAAGCAAATGTCACTCCTACCTTCAAGAAGGGCAAGAAGGGAGATATAGGGACCTAAAAGCTGGTCAGCCTCACCTCAGTCCCTGAGAAACTGATGGAGCAACTAATCCTGGAAAACAATTCCAGATACATGGAAGACAAGAAGGTGATTGGGACTCAGCATGGATTTAATAAGGGGAAATCATGCCTGAACAACCTGATATGGCTGACCACTTTGCAGGTGACTCATGAGCAATGAAACAGGTTGCTCAGAGAGGTTGAGGTATCTCCCTCCTTGGAGATATTCAAAAGCCACCTGGGCATGGTCCTTGGCAACCTGCTGTAGGTGGCCTTGCTTGAGCAGGGTGTTGGACCTGATGACCCCCAAAGGTCCCTTCCAACCTCAACCATTCTGTGATTCTGTGACTATGATTCTGTAAAAGACTTCAACAATTAAATGACTAGCTTGGAGGACAAGGGGAGAGCAGTGTATGTTGTTTGTCTTGAATTTGGCAAGAGTTCTGATTGTGCTGCCATTCAGAGGAACCTCAACATGGTGGAGAAGCCTCATGAGGTTCAACAAAGGGAAGTGCAAAGTCATTTTGAGAAATACCTCCAGGCACTAATACATGCTGGAGTTTGAACAACTGGGAAGACATTTTGCAGACAAGGCCCTGGAGGTCCTGGTGAACAAATGGTTGACCATGAGCCAGGAATGCCTGCTCACAGTAAAGGAAGCTAACAGTATCCCGGTCTGTGTGAGTAAGAGCATTACCAGGAAGTTGAGTGCTGACCTCTGATCTGCTTAATACTGGTGAGACATATCTGGGTGCTATATCCAGTGCTGGGCTTCCCAGATGAAGAGAGATGTGAACATACTGGAGTAAGCAAAGCACAAATATGATTAAATGCTTAGAGCATCTAACTTAACAAGGAGATACTGAGAGAACTGGAACTGTTCAGCCTGGAGAAGAGAAGGTTGAGGGGTATCTTATCAATATGGAGCAACTGTGGAGTCTCCATCCTTAGAGATACTCAAAACAAGTCTGGACAAGGGCCTTGGCAATCTGCTCTATTTGACCTCCCCTGAGCAGGGACTTGATGGTCTCCAGAGGTCCTTTCCAATTCCTGTGATCTTGTGACTCTGTGATACTCAGCAGTTTTCACATCCCCAAGTAAATTACCACAATGAATAAACAAGAAAGGGAGAAATAAAGCAGCCAGTATGAGTGCAACACTGCATGAGTACAATCAATATTCATCAAATAGAAAAAGCAAAAAATCAATAAGGTAAAAATTAAAGAGTAAAAGAAAAAGAAATCTTCTCTTCTATAAACAGGAACAACTGTTCTCCACTGCCACAGACCATAGAGTCTTTCTCATTCAGTGCATGCTTTCAGCTAAAGGATCCAGGGGACAGAGTTAAGGCTGCAAGGACAATCATTTCATGGTTGTTAGGTGAGTTGCTTTGAAAATCTGCCATTATTTCCATTTAGTGACTTTGCCTTTATGCAAATATACACCTAACATATATATACATATATATGTATACATGTATACATGTAAACTTATATGTAGATTCTCTCCTGGAATGTGTAAATTTGTCCTCAGGGCTGAACAATGGATATTAATAAATTTCCATTGCTCTCTCTGGAAGAAAAGACATCTAGAAAATCAGCAGGAAATGGCTCAGACATATTTTAGTACTAGCATGTAGGCTCTCATTACGAGTTTATTAAGACAAATAATGCTGATGAAGTTCTGGACTTGAGTAAATTCCAGTTTTCCCTCATGTTTGTAAGCAGGTTAGACACAGCGAAGTTTCAAACAGAAAAGATGCGTAGTGTGGAGCTCCTTTTGTCCATGGCTGTGGGGACCTTCCAGGTGCCTGTAGGACCATGGTGGTGTATAGACTGGGGCTATGTGTGTTTCTTTAAATTTCAGTCAATGTGTTGTACAAGTTGCAACACTCTCCAGCTGAGCAGTAGAGGAAGAGGACGAGTGTGCCATGATCTGGTCATGTCTGGGTCCAGGGCTGTGGTTATCAAAGACAGGAGAATCAAAACCAAAGCAGCCACCCTCTGTCACCATAGGCAATCCTTGCCTCTATGGCCAGGGCTCTCCCAGCCTCACAGCAAGGCTGCCCATCCCATGTCTCCATGATGGCCAGGACACAACCCCTCCCACCAAACCCACTGTAATATAGCCCACCAGAGTTCTGCCCACTGTGACATGGCCACTATGTCATGAGGGCTGGTGCCAGGATCTCATGTAGGGACCAGCCCTCAGCTACCCAGGGGAAAATATTGCAGAGCTGCCTTCATCCATGGCTGCAGGGACCTTCCAGCTCCATGTAAGACTATCATGGGGTACAGGATGGTGCTATCTTATATATCCTGTAGAGCGCTGACAAGTCTCTGGCTGAGTGGCAGAGGAGGGAGAGGACAGGAGCATGCTGTGGTCTGGTTGCATCCCTGTCTGGGCATCTAGCAGTAATACACAGAAGCAACGAAGGAAGAGTAGCCACCCTCCATCACCATGAGCAGTCCCTGCCTCCCTGCCATACCTTCCCTGACCTCTCCTCTCAGCCCTTGCTCACCTGCCTGCTCACCTGCCAGCCCTTTTTGTATCCTTCCTGGGCTGGCCATATCACTGACCCCGTGTGACATGGCCACCACCAACGTTCTGCTTGCTATGGTGTGGTCACATCACCAGGGCTGGAGTTAGTGCCCTGCACCACTGTGACACAACTATTATCTGCCACCATTCAAGTGAGGAGAAGCAATAATATAAAAATAATAATAAGAAAAAACAATGTCCGATTTTAGAGATTTGTGTGATACTTGCTGCTGAGTTTTGTGGGTTTGAAGGTTAATTCCAGAAGAAAAGCACTTGTCAAGTTGACTGAAGGTAATATTTCACACCTTTGGAATTAAAGACATATCCAATGCTAAACCCTGAACCCATGAGTGTGTGGCTGTGCTGAGAATTTTTCAGTGTGAACTGCAAGACTTGTATTTTTCTTTCCCCAAAACAAATGGAGGATTTTGCCAGGGACTATCCTGTTGAAAATTAGAACCAAATCTACAAATTGCCTCCTCCTGCTTGGTTCATCACAGACCATTACTTCCTTTTTAATTGACAGGACAAGAGGCAATGGGTACAAACTGAAGCACAGGAGATGCCATCTGAACACAGGAAGCACTTCTTTACTGTGCAGGTGATGGAGCAACTGGCACAGGTTGCCCAGAGAGGTTGAGGCGTCTCCCTCTTTGGAGGTATTCAAAAGCCACTTGGAGATGGTCCTGGGCAACCTGCTCTGTGTGGTCCTGCTTGAGCAGGGGGTTGGACCAGATGACCTTCAGAGGTCCCCTCCAACCTCAAACATTCCATGATTCTCTGATTCTGTGATATATATGTATGTCACAGATTAGAGTAACCAGAAACTTTCCATTATGTGTCCCTATATCATTTCCTCAAACTTCAACTGCTTATACTAAAAAATTCCATGCTTTGCCTTAAGATGGAAAAAGTTTTTCAAAGCATTTCAATTATTTGTGAACCCACTATTATGCACATGTGTTATTGGAGTGAAGAGGCTTTTATGAGAGGGGGAAGATGGAGAAAAAAAACTGTTAAGAAAATTTTAGCAGTCTTTTTCACCTTCATTAACCTCCATGCCTTGCTTGCTTACGAGGCTCTGGCAGCACTGCCTGTGGAGAAGAGGTGGTGGTTGATGGGAGAGAGAGAGTGTAGTGCAGAGGCTTGATTCCCTAAATCACAGCAGGGGATCAGGAACCCTTATGGGTTGGAGCTGGAGGTAGTGAGTGGTGGGGATGTTTGGAGTGTGGTTTTGGGCACTCGTGCTTTTCCTGAACTTCTGCAGCCACCCAGTGTTCCTGAACCTGAGTAAGAATTTCCCTGAAGCAGGACCCACAGTGCTCTTGAGTGCCTGAGAGGTGTCACAGGGATAGGAATGGGAAGGTAGTAAGAGAATAAGGCAAAAAGGAAAATTAGGAGCAAGAGCTAGGAGAACAAATGCATGCAGTGAGGCAGAAGTGGTTGCCCAAGGACAGAAGCTAGGGCAGGAAGAGGAAACAAACAAAACAGAGGTTCAGAAATACAATGAGGTAAAGATAAAAGCAGAAATAACAGTGACAGAAAAGTTTACAAGCACTAGACAGTCTTGTCTAGATCCTGCAATGGCCATCAAAATCCCTAACCCTATTATTTTGATGTAAAGGAAATAGCTGAAAACCCTGATAATTTTGCTGCAGTGTTAATCCTTGCCACAACATATTCTGTCAAATATGTCAAGGTACGTTCCTGCAGTTTCACAGGCTGCAGGCAAAGCTGTCTTCTAATCTCAGGTGATGCTGAAGGGAAGTATATTGCCTTATTGTAGAGATCTATCCCTGGACCCTAGACATTCCAGGCAGTTTATATACATTTCCATAGTACACAAGTCAGGAAAATGCACGCTTACAGTTAGGCAATGCAAATATTTCCTCAACAGTATCAATTTGCCTTTTATCCATAAGTATGCTTGATTACAACACTGAAGAAGACCCACGGTGCCAGTTCACCTGCATTTCTTATGCTGAAAATAGCTTGGAACCATGTTGCAGTGAAATGAGATGCTGTAGCTTAAATGGTTAAGAAAATTTGCAATAGATTCAACAATGTCAGTCAGTGCTTTGCTCTCTTTAAATTTTAGGTTACGAGTTCTTGCATCCTTTTCCCTAAGTGACACAGCTGAGAAAGGTTACCGGGTTATTACAGCCAGGGAATCAAAGGGGACAGATTTTTTTTTTTTTTTTATTAGCCACATTTTTATGTAATATGCCAGTGGCTACTGAAATTGAAAGTCTTACGCGCCCTAACACATTGGGACATCTAGCCCCAAGTGAACATACAGCCACCACTATTGAGTCTGTGTATTGATTTTATTACCTTGCTGTCTAGAAAAGATCACCTTGCATCTGTTAGTTACTGAGGACTTCAGGTGATAATGACTTTAATGCTGTGGAATTCTTACTAAGAGCTTGTGGACCTCAGAGTGTCTTTTTGTATATAATTGTTATTTTATCAAATTTCTCCCACGAAGTATTGCTGATTTTGAATTGGTTACTGATGCAGTTGCACAGTTGAAAATACAAAAATGAAGTGTCTGGCAGTATCTTAAATATTGCATGTCTATTGAGAGCTCTGATATCTGCTAGTACACATTATAGATATTAGCGAAAGTTTCTTTGGTGTGTCTATACTGATAGATAAGCAAGGCCAGAGATCACTGTCTGTCCTAAAGGCCAAATGGGATATACTGACTGCATGCACACTGCACAGTCCTATGACTAAAGCACCATTATAACTGCCCCCCCCCC
>VXAA01003594.1:95473-112957 GCA_013399115.1 Anseranas semipalmata | reverse complement strand
CATGGAGCTGTGGGCTTATATTGCATACAGTGGCTTGTGTCACAAGGAGGGTTTGAGGGTACAGTGCTGACTGCTGCAAAGTCAGAGTGCATAGGGTGGGGGACACCCAAACCGCTGCATTCTTCTCCAAGTGGCCTTTTGGGAATGGTCCTGGCACATGTTATCCTCTGAACTGTGCCCAGGCATTGTCTTGGAGAACTCTAACTGGGACAGGCGACATCCCTGCCAGGGAGTATGCTAACAATTATGCAGTACAGAAGACTAGTGGTCTCATCCACTGCTCAAATTCGTTGTATGGCACTGTTTTATTTTGCAGCATAGATATAACCTGTGTTTAAAATAATTAGGTGAAGGCCTACATTTTTTTTTTTCTTTCAGAAATATTATAGGATTAGGTCATAAAGACTTCTCTTCCCTCTAACTCTTCCCAGTCCCCCCACAGGCTGTGTATGAAGGTCTGTATTTTTTATATTGTTTTCTGCAATACCAGACCAATTCGGCATTGCCTCTTCAGCTCAAATCAGTCGTGTACTTGCTCTGTGCTAATAGCTATTATTATGTTGGCCTTTTTTCCCTTGAACAATTCAACTGTCCTTGCTGTTTGGAGGCATTTCTCCAGATCTGTCTCCCTCAAGGATGCCTCCTGCAAACTAGTCTCGTTTGTCCCAGAGACAATCCTAAGTTCAGTTACGGAATCTTTAATGTCCATAAAGTTACACATATTGTTTTCAGTTCTGAATATGTGTTTAGTCTTTATTCTGATTTTCATATTTCTTGGTAACATGAAATAAGACAACAAAGCAAAGCAAAAAATATCCCAGTAGTTCTCTATTCTTGTCTAGCTGCAGTATAACCTTTTGTAATACAGATAGAAAATAACTAGACCTTAGACCAGAAATGGTCAAAAGCAAGTATCTTTTAATGTAAGCAAGGGTCTTCATAGAATAGCTGCGGTAGAAAGGTACTAGGTTTACTATAACCAGCAAACACAATTTCCATTTACTAATTATGAGATTCAAGCATTAAAAGGTATTTTGCAGGCAATGCAAACTTTATAATTGTTACAACCATAATAACGCCATAATGCCTTAGCTATCTACTGATAAGTAAGTAGTTTGCCACCTTTACACACAAAGATATAATGATCTACATAATCAAGTAAAGTATTGGAAGCGTGAATACATGTAAAAAAATGAAAGAGTATGGAAAACATTTATAAGGGATGGTTTATCTGAAGGTGAAGTATAGTATATATTGATGATATGACTTCTTTTGCAAATCAGAGTTTGAATTTAAAAGAACATACTTATAAGATTAGGTTGATAGCATTGAATTAATTCTGTTCTGCATTTATGTGTTTTCTACATCAATCGTTATTTTTTTAGTGAGAGAGTATTGTTACCTCAATAAGAGGGGAAAATCTGTAGATATGTGCATAGGTAATAAGAATCAGACCAAGAAGTCAGACCTGATAAATAACCATGTTTGTGATCTAAGATAGCAAGTTGATTCAGTAAGAAATAGATTAGTCAAAATTTCTATAGGCTTATTCTGTCTGGAGTTATCAGAAATCTTGCTCAACCGTTCCATGCTTCAGGCATTACTTATGTCAGCAACATCATTCTCATATCTCTTGTTTTGCTACAGGTAAGTTAGTTAAAAAATTATTTCAATTTCACAACTTTCCTGTGGCTATCAGCTGTTTTTCTTTTCTGTTTTCACTATCTGAGTTATGGTTTTGTTTGCCTATTCAAAAGCATGAGAAAACTCACAATTTTGGCTTAAAACTGTAAGAAGCTTTCTGGCACTTTTTATTTGCCTTCTTGTTATAGAGCTCTGGGGAAACTCTAAGGCTAATTTTTGACCATGACAACTAAAATCCTGCTTTTTACTGCAATAAAGCCTAAGATTATCTTAGAAACTCATGACTCCAGGGATTTAGTCTTTAAGACTAAGCACTGATTATTACTAGACCTCAAGATAAAAACAATCCTGCTGATTTGGAATCAACCCTGCCCTTCTAGAACTACAGAAATAAGTCCAGAAAGCTGAATATTAGCTAGTAGGAATTACTATGGATCTGCATATATAGAATTACTTAGTAAATCTTTTGAAATATCTTCATTGTCATGAAAGAAATAGCTATTATTTTGGAAAATTTCACATTTGTCTCTTTACGTTTCAATGGCTTGATCCAAGCCTGTCCTTACATATCAGGCTTTTCTGTTTCAGCATATTCCAGTATTCTGCCCACTGGAAAGGCTGAGCCTGAGAAACAGCCAAATGTGCATCCTTCTGATGTCATGTGTAAACAGAAGCAGTCCTGCCTTGTTTGCTCTTAACAAGTCTTGACAATGTCCCCTTATAAAAAGACAAGATTTTCTTAGTAAATGTGTTCGGGAAAAACTTGTTTTGATTGACAACAGTGACAATACCCCTAAGGGACTGTGAATCACGCAGTAATGGAACTGTTGCCTTCTTTTCGCACAGAACAGGAGCAGTGTGTGTTGGAGCACCTAGGTGGATGCTCTTTTCCTTCCACATAACTTCTGGGTTTGTTTGTCTTCTGTTCTTCTGAGTTTCTAGAAAGCACAAAGGGTGGTAAAATATGTTTTGTTTTGAGGTGCCAGAAAAAGTGTTATTGAGATAGCTCTCACCCACACATTTGCTTTTTTCACCTTTAACCTTTTTCCTTAATTAAATCAAAATTCCTACTGGTGCAAGTTTATCTTTCACAATATACATCAGCCAATCGCTCATTCATGCAATGTATTGTATAAATACATCATCATCAAAGGTGACAGCTGTGTGAAACTGTCACAGCAAATATAGCAATAATTTTATTATTGTCACTGTTGTTAGAATGTTTTTGAGGCTGCAACATTTCTACTTCTGAAAAAAATGTCAAACATGAAATGCCTCATGACTAATAAAACACTGCATACAGCATATGCATGTGGATACATTACATGTATATGCTGCACAGACATGTATTTATAGTAACATGCTGTAATTATGGTGAAAGTTCTGTCAGCGTTTCCAGTATAAACATCATTTTCAGGATTTATTACACAGCTATAGGATTAGATCCCAAATAGAACTTGGCAAATGAGGCCTCAGCCTGGGTAGCTAATTCTTCTACAGATTTCTTTTTCAAAGAATTGCTTTATAATGTATACAAACACAAACAGAAACAGATGTTTGCAAAGTTTTTTATTTGTGCTGGTGTAATTAAAAAACAGCACAGGTTTAAGCTGAAGTTCACCTCTGAAAAGTGCCAAAGTTTAAAAAGAAAGAAAAGAAAGAAAAGAAAGAAAAGAAAGAAAGAAAAGAAAGAAAGAGAAAGAAAGAAAGAAAGAAAGAAAGAAAGAAAGGAACCACTCATCTCACCCAGCATAGACTGTTTCTTTTCATCATTTCAGATTTGTTTCTGGGTAGAGAAGAAATATCATGTCTACCATTCTCTCCTTTGGTTTGTTTGAGCGCAGGACCCTGTTCCATGCTCCGACGGGATAGAGAGCAGCATGCCAGCTGAAGCACCATGAGCCTTAGAGATGTCAGAGTCACATGAGTGGTCTGGTTTCAGGAACATCTCAATCAACACTTAAGAGACATTGCAGGGAATATTACTTGTTGCTGTTGGAACTTGTATTTATGTGTCCATATCCTGCTCTGTTCTGGTGTTCCCATTGCTTGCAAAAAGACCCTAGTTCAGCAGGAGACAGCCTGTGTCTAACCTGCTCAGAAAGACACCCCTGAACTTATTGCTTGGTTCTACACAAAGTGCTGAGTACACACTTGGAGACGAAAGAAATACTCAGATGTTCTCAGACTTTTAAGGCATGGGCTGGAGAATCAAAACCACCTGAAGATATGTCGCATGCAAAGGGCTTGTTCAATGGCAGAATCAATGAAGGAAATTATCAAAGATGTCACTTTAGGGACAGGCAGAAGCATTGCACAAGTCGAAAAGGGAAGTCCAACTAAACAAGTTCTATTTCCTTCCACTTTCTAAGCTGGTGTCATTCACAGCAAACCTCGCTTCAGCTCCTCCTGTTCTCTCATACACCCTCACCCCTGGCTCCGGTAGGAGGCTGTAGGTCTACCTATTGGTGGTTTTATTCTCAATATTTTTCTCACTTGCAGAGCTAGGTAGATTATTGATTCAGAAGATTGTTTACTGGATAAATCAAAAATAAATTTCAGTTGAAAGTAAGTTATAGACACACCAGAACGACCCATCTCTTCTTAAAACAGTATGGGGGGGAATTTCTATTTACCCTAAAATAAAGGTGGGTTAATAAGAATTAGTCTAAAACAAAGAAGAAAACCACAGTTTGCATTTTGAAATGGTGAAAATGAAAGATTTTGCTAATTGAATCTCTTAGTGAAAAAAATATTTTTTTAAACTTAATATACATTGAAGAATCATATCAAGTTCCTCTAATATCTCAGTTTCAGCAAGAAAATAAGAGTTCCACTTTAAACATTCTGGTGAAATAAATTACTTTATGTTCATACTCATCAAAGTCAAAGTTTGAACCCTATGAGCTTTAACCAAGAACAGATTTTAATTTCAGTGTGGATAAAATGTCTAAAAAGGAAGAAGGCAATAGAAATGTGTCAAAATAAGATAATGTAAAGCTACTAGTGGCTATTGTCAGGCTGATCTAAAACTATTGTCAAGATTTCTGTCCTCTTTACATAATAATTATCTGTACAGAGAGAAACATCATATCAGAGAGGTCATATTTTAAACTGGAGGTATATGCAAACAAATGCCTTTGAGACTGGCATGTTATTGTCTCTGTTGGTACCAATTACAACTGATGGCTTACCAAGTGATAAAACAATAGTCCAACAGCAGCCAGGGTTTTGTATAATGTCTGTCATGAATACTTCAGAAACTAGAGGATAATACAATGAACAAACAAACAAACAAACAAACTTGTGATTCCTTACCTTAAATATATATATATACACTCAAAAATATTGAAAAAATCTCACAATTCAATGTTTGTTTAACCATGCTACATAAATATGTAATAATAACAACATATTTTAATATTTAAAATTCAAATTTTATAGAGATGCTAGTTTAGGCATTGAAAAAGTCTTTTTCTTCATTAAGGTTCCATTGCAAAGAAGGGGTGAAACGCAGTGGTCTACTCCTGTATTACATGATTTTTTGAGTGGATGGTTTTCCTACCAGGTGTCATAGAAGAAAGCTAGAAGGACTAATGCACTTTAACTAAAATCAACACCACAAATTTCCTCTGATTAGCAAAGAACAACTTTTTTTTTTTTTTTTGAATTATAATCAAACTTGCTGTTGCTTAGTTTGAAACTGTAGCCAAGAAGGAAACCACAACTAAACACATATTATTTATTGTCTATACAATATAGATGTTAACTGGGGATGATTCATGGTGATTAAATTCCATATTCTAAGTTAGGGTCTTGTGATCTGGTATATTAATTTATGCAACCATTGAGAAGGGATAAACTATCTTAACATTGAAAGGTGACCTTTCAGTTATTTTCATGAAGTTTGAACCACCAATTTGTCAGCCATGCTATGTGAACCCGTTCCCTTCTATCTATACTAAGGTGTAGCAAGCCTTCAGTTTGGAAAAATTAAGGTGAATAAAGGTCACCAGATCTCTTTATCTGATTGTAACCAAGAAAATTGCTGAAAGCAAGGAAATATTGCTGTAGACACATTGGTGATTTTTCACAATGCCATTGACTAGAACCTTGAAATGTGGTGCAGTCATAGATCATGGACCTGAGTGCACACACATACACAAAGAAAATACATACATATATATATATATATATAAAAGCAAAAGAAAATCCAAATTTCAATAAGAGTATTCCTTCACAGGGCAATCAATGACTGAGGATTTTGTTTTGTTTGGTATTTCATATTTTTTAGTCTTTCAGTTTCTCTTGTTTGTAACCTCACACTAGTCTTGTTTTATTATTATACATTTATTTATCTATAGTTGAGCAATATAAGAATACCCATGGAAACACCCCTATGTGCCCATAAAATTAATTAGATTTACAATTCCAAGTGATGGCCACCAAACAGCATAGCAATAATCACATGGAGAAAACAAATTAACTCTGCTAGCCAATAAATCAGAACAACACAGAACTGTATTTTTTTTTTTCACCTCCAAGAAATAGAATCTGAACTTGGCCAAATGCTTCATTAAATAAATAGCTCTTCTACGATGCTCAGAAGGTCATGAAGTTTGACTTTTTCTTTCTTTTTTCTTTTCTTTTCTTTTTTTTTTAATGTTTTCTTTTGACCAAGGCCATAAAGGGAATAATTAAACACGTTCCTATTTTTTGTGTATGTGTTAAGTGTCCCTGTGGGATATGACATTGTCAGCTAACAAGACTGAAAGTTCTCTGATGTCACTACTTCTATTTATCAAGTTTCAGCCCAGAAAATAGCCATACGTTTATTAATTGGTTGAGTTACTAAAAATTACAGTTGTGTTAATGTTATCTGTTAGCCTCTAAAAGACAATGTGTGATGAGTAATTGTGTATTGCAGCCGGGCATGTGTGATCAAAGGCTAATGTTCTGTGGCAGAAAACAGTACAGACAAAGTTTATCTCACTCTCTAATCATAAAGTCTTGTCAGAGCCCCAGCTCTTGGGTGAAAGGATATTTGCTTTATTCTCCCAGGAAAAAAAGGGTCTGGATCTGGTTGGCCTCTAGACCCTGAATTTGCCCCTTCTTGTTTTAGGATCTGAATGCACTGCAAACCTTAAAAGCTTGATGTCCCCAAATGCCAAGTCCTTCCCATTTCACTCTCTCTACCCCAGTGTAGATGGACAGGCACAGATACCTGCAGAATGTAATTCAGATTTTAGTATGCCACCAAATACCAGCAGTTTGGTCAATTACTATTCAACACTAGGGAGCTAGATGGAGGTGTCTGGGTTTTCTTCAATGTAAGTGATACCACTAATAAGGGAAAGTATAATGTGCCACAGAAAGTAACATTACCAGCTTATCATTTTTTATGGTTGACATTACTGTGCCTTCCCATAATTTGAAAAATGAACAATTGTGATTGGATGAAAATCTGAACATTTTAAAATAAAGGATTAACATTTAAGATAAAAGTACCTCTTCACTAACCCTGGTCTTTTCGAAACAGTCATAACAAATTTGAGAGACAAAATTCACCAAGGTTAATAACAAAATGTGATAGCCAACACTGAACTCTGCATCTGCCTGCATGGATGGACTGCTACCCAACTGCATCTTGAATACGATTAAAAATATAATTTGACTTTGAAATCCAAATGTATCTAGCACCTTCCTCCCTAGAGGACCAAACCAGATGTGCCTTGTTTTTATCCTGCTGGCAGCTAAATGTAATTTCCTAGGTAGACATCCATAGAAATCCTGTGATATCCTAAAAAGTAAATTTCATCAAGCTAAACACACAAGATCTAAAGCATTAGACTAATGAAATTTTAAAGCCCATCCCATAAAGTTGTATTTCACAAAAGTGGAAAGCAGTTTTTATTCCTTTTGCTGCAAATTTTGTGAACATATGGTGTAATGTGGAAACATGGATAGTCAGAGCAGTTAGCAGTTGCTGCGGTACTGCTGGCTTATTTCCACTTTACAAATTCATACGAAGCTAAAATATCACGCTGGTGACATATGCTTACCGGCTCTCCATTTACTGCCTGCAGCTATGGGCTCCTGTATTCTAATGGTAATTCTACAATCTGTTCACTGACAGCTCAGGGGGCCAGATGATATGCACACTACTGACAGGGACATCACTTTCATGAAACATTTACTTCTCTGCACCTGAATATTGGAGTAATCATATAGAGAGTCGACACACCATGAAATAGAGTTAGACTGAAGATTCTGAGAAGAAAATAGCAGACTGTCACTCAAAATAAAGTTCATTTTATACCCAGCAGATCTAGGTTAAAAGACATTTCCATGCACTGAAAATGCTTTCCATCTTTAAAGCTGCAGTTTAAAAGAAAAATGTTTTCCCTGTATTTTTCTTCAGTGGCTCAAGGGATAATTACACTCTGAGACTGCATTTGAGAGTGCCTGTACTTCCTTGTCCTGTGTTATTTGAATGAAGTCAAAATTAGAGTAGGTGGATGGGCGCTGAAAATTCAACCCTGTCACATTGTCAAAAGTA
Organism: Anseranas semipalmata; assembly: GCA_013399115.1. Taxonomy (NCBI): domain Eukaryota; kingdom Metazoa; phylum Chordata; class Aves; order Anseriformes; family Anseranatidae; genus Anseranas; species Anseranas semipalmata. Next base: position 104,754 of record VXAA01003594.1, on the reverse strand, counting down.
CCACAAACTACCTCTGGGTAACTTCAGTTTATTTTCTTGCACGGACCTGCAAGATTGGCTGTGAGGTTTGGAGCACTTGAAGGACATTTGCACACAGTGATCACTTAAGTTGGATCTTTATATCTGGCCGAGGCAGGAGCACAGGACCAGCTGAGGTGTCAGTGGTGGATCTGCCAGGATGGGATGAAGTGTCTGGTGCTGGGGAGTTACGTCTGGGAGCAGCCAATGTAGTCAGAAGACTCACTGTGTGGTTGAGATTAGATCAAGAACTGCTGAGGTGTCCCTAAGCAGAAGCAAGGATGACAATAAGCAGGTTCAGAGGAGAGCTAGCAAAATGTGTAATGAGTTGCATAAGTGCAATGTTTTAGGGAAAAGGGTAATGATAAATTCCAAGGCAAAAGGTTAATTATGCAAAATTTGAGAAAAGGCCTAAAAGGTCAGACAGTATCTTACCGACCTCTATCATTCCCACCAGAAGATAACAACCAATTATCTAACATTAGGAAAGAGGAACAGAAGAGTAGAATAAACCAGAGATTATTCCCTTGCTCATACAGACAGGTCTAGAATAAACACATAATGTGTGAGCCAGCAGTTGGTAAGCACAGAAACCATCTTTCCAGTACCCATATCACCTGTAAATGGAAATATGGTATTGATATTAATATATTTTCCGTGTTCTGGTCATTGTGAAAGTAATTATGAACAGAGAAATTGTCAGCCATGGCAGATGGAGAAGAAACTTCAACATTACAGGCAGATGGGTGTAAAGTTAAAAGCTAGGCTGGAAAGCACAGAATGAAATACTGTCTGGAGAGAAAAACAAATGTGAGAGGAAAAAGGATATTTTGAAACCTTTCTACATGCTAATGTAACGCTGAATACGAAAGATCACACAAACTTAGAAGGGGAATTCACAGAATGAAAAACAGAGATTGCTGAGAAGACTTGCAAATACCACCACTGCTGATAGAGGATCCTTACTGCCAGTCCTTCGTGATGCTCCACTTAAATTCAATTTTTGCTGCAGGGTGGAAAATTGCCTTGATTACACTATGTCCAAATTGTCATATGCTAGAAGAGTGAACTTTGGTCAGACATCATCTTAACTGTTCCTTACTGAATATCCGTGTACTCAGTATAAGTCTTCATAGCTACTTCTCTAATAAGCTGAAAGCTACACCTGTGGTTATTTCAACCCATTTCCAAATTCTGATTGTCTATCTATTTTCTGAAGTGAGAGACAGATTGCATAAAGTATAGCTGATGTTATTAATGTCAAGTTACAAAAATTTCATTCTATAATACTTTATGTTCTTCAGGATTTTTCTCATAATATGCTTATTTAGTAACCAAGGAAAGGCTACCGAATTTTTATTTCTATGAGCTGATCTTTCTGCTTGTTTCAGACAATTTGCAATAATTAGAGAAATCACATGTCCTCATGATTTTCTGTTTCCTAGGCTTGAACAGCTTCCATTTGTGTTGTAAAGATGTATTACAAACAATGTACTTTGGGAGTGATTGAAACTTTTTTCACTGAAAGGTATTTATATGTAAGGTTTTATATGTAATAGCTTGTTTTGTAGAAAACTGAAATGTTTGGAGTTAAGTTTAGAAAATAAATCTTGACTAAACTCAGAAAAAAATAGCTATTTTGTTCTAGTTGAACAGTTATTTTCAAACAAAAAGTAACTGGACATTTAAAATAACTTCTGTAGTTAACTTTGTATTCTCTTGTTCAAGTAAGAATGAAATAAATAGAGGAATAGAAAAAACGTATTTTTACATATATAGAATTTTTATATAGAATATATATATATTAATAAAATACTAAAAAAGACACAATAATACTTACAAAAATGAACCATACCTAATTTTTAGTCTATTCCAACATTTTGGAGAAAATATACAGTTTTTTTAATTTATTTTTTTGACTAAGTATAGTAGCTACATTTTATGGGATTACCTGGAAAATCTTCTCTGCTTATAGAACAGCAGGGATAGCTTAAGGCATTGCTAACGTGTGGCTGTAGCCTGCTACAGAATGTGTACAGTCAGCTTATTCTTTTATGAAACATTTATTTATGTACTTCTTGCTTTTATTTATCCAAATTTACAGTTGTACACTAAAATTTTATTGTAAAGAGTGCTTTTATTTTATAGTAAAATATAATATCCTCTGCTCTCTGTGGGAAGATGAAGAGATGGACCACAAAATCCTTTCATTATTTTCCCCCATCCTTAAGTTTCTTCATACACTCTGCAATAGATCTTTCATTCTCAGAATTGCCTGGAGGACATTCTTACAGCACTTCTTCCAGAGTGAGGTAGCCATAAGTGCAATGGGGAGGGGGTGAATGCCATGCAACTCCCATCCCAAGCCTGGGATGAGGAGTGGTACTGTGACTGAATTTTTATGAGCTAATTTATTTTACATCTTGTCTGCAGCAAGCTTTTCCAAACTGAAATGCACCCTGAAATTCAGAGATTAATATACTGGAATAGAAAGTGTGGAAAATAAGACATCCTCCTGTGTCAGTAAGAAGACTTAGAGTTCATTGGATTTTGGAGAGAACAACTCTCTACTCTGGTACCCCTGAAACACTGGGGAAAAATCCATCTTTCTACAGATGCAGACTGTTTAAATATGAAACTTTTTGCATTTCGCTGCTAAGCGTACTCACATTTGAACAATGAAATAGTGTGTCTTCTCAACAGAACTTATCACATGTGAGAAATAAATGAAAAATCCCTGCTCCACAGACTGACAACTTGTTCATTGTCCTTGCTATCCAGCACCATACTCTTTGCATATTCTCACTGTTCCAAATACATTTTTGCTTATATATTCATCATTGTGTAACACATGTATTTATTGTCTTTGACCAATCCTTCCATGGCATGATATGCTTTTTTTGCTTTTAATCTGCCAGGCTAACTAAAAATACAAACATGCAGGGGTAATCTCTTTGGATACTCAGTCTTGGAAATCTTGGAGCAACCCAGCTCTTCCCCTTCTTGCACTGCCTCAAGCCTCCCAGGAGTGATGCAGCAGGATGGTGCCATGTTGATAAAATTTGTTTTCTGTTCCACTGAGCTATCTGTACTGTGCTTCGACATGTCTCCTGCTCAGTATATTTATCTCTGGCAGTGATTTTCTTGGGTGCTTTCTCATCCTTATCTTGCAGCACCGGAGCCTCACGGACTGGAATTGAAATCACTCAGGTGTAGTCAGCGGTGGCTTCTCCCTAATGCTGTCTGATGGTGGTTCCTGCACTGCACATGGAGGGGAACTGATGGAGTTGCTACATCCCAGAGAGCATGCTCAGCAGCTCCTTTCTGTCTAAAATTATCCCCGGTCATGCTTGCAGTAGCAAATGGTATGGGCTGATGGCTCATCAGTGCTGTTCTGAGACTTCCTCTCCAGCCCTCAGTCTTTACTGCCCAGACAGTGAAATTGAGGATGGTGCCTTACTTACAATTTGCTTTTCCATTATTTCAAACCTATGTTCTGGAGTCGCTGAACCTTCCAGGCTATGATCACTGCATGATCTGGAGGTACTGTCAGATAAGTATGGGACTTGAAGCAAGTAGTATCACAGAATCACAGAATCTTTTGGTTGGAAGAGACCTTCAAGATCACCTAGTCCAACCTAAGACCTAACACTAACAATCCCTCCACTAGACCATGTCTCCAAGCTCTGCATCCAAATGTCTTTTAAATATATCCAGGGATGGTGACTCGACCACTTCCCTGGGCAGCCTGTTCCAATGCCTCACAACCCTTTCAGTAAAGATTTTTTTCCTAATATCTAACCTAAACCTCCCCTGATGCAACTTCAGCCCATTCCCCCTCGTCCTATCACTTGACACATAGGAGAAGAGACCAATCCCCACCTCGCTACAGCCTCCTTTAAGGTACCTGTAGAGAGCGATCAGGTCGCCCCTGAGCCTCCTCTTCTCCAGACTAAACAACCCCAGCTCCCTCAGCCGCTCCTCGTAGGACTTGTTCTCCAGACCCCTCACCAGCTTCGTTGCCCTTCTCTGGACCCGCTCCAGCACCTCGATGTCCTTCCTGTAGTGAGGGGCCCAAAACTGAACACAGGACTCGAGGTGCGGCCTCACCAGAGCCGAGTACAGGGGGACAATCACTTCCCTAGTCCTGCTGGCCACACTGTTCCTGATACAAGCCAGGATGCTGTTGGCCTTCTTGGCCACCTGAGCACACTGCTGGCTCATATTCAGCCGACTATCAACCAATACACCCAGGTCCTTCTCTGCCAGGCAGCTTTCCAGCCACTCATCCCCCAGCCTGTAGCGCTGCTTGGGGTTGTTGCGCCCCAAGTGCAGGACCCGGCACTTGGCCTTGTTGAACTTCATACAGTTGGCCTCGGCCCACCGGTCCAGCCTATCCAGATCTTCCTGCAGAGCCTTCCTACCCTCGAGCAGATCAACACATGCACCCGACTTGGTGTCATCTGCAAACTTGCTGAGGGTGCACTCGATCCCTTCATCCAGATCATTGATGAAGATATTGAAGAGAACTGGCCCTAATACTGAGCCCTGGGGGACTCCACTAGTGACCGGCCTCCAACTGGATTTAACTCCATTCACCACGACTCTCTGGGCCCGGCCACCCAGCCAGTTTCTCACCCATCGAAGCGTACGCCAGTCCAAGCCATGAGCAGCCAGTTTCTTCAGGAGAATGCTGTGGGAAACGGTGTCGAAAGCCTTACTAAAGTCAAGGTATACCACATCCACAGCCTTTCCCTCATCTACTAAGTGCGTCACTCGGTCATAGAAGGAGATGAGGTTCGTCAAGCAGGACCTGCCTTTCCTAAACCCATGCTGACTGGGCCCGATCGCCTGGTTGCCCTGCAAATGCAGGGCATAGTAGAAGATGAAGAACCCTGGTGTTTTTATTCTGGGGAAAATGTAGGATAAATATTTTTGAAACCAGTAGTACATTTTTTAAGATTTCTTTCAGAAAGGGAATCAGGGAGAAGTATAACATACTTGTTTCCCAAAGATTACATATAAAATTTATGCTGTTCTTCTATTTCTGCACTTGCTGACCTACATCCTTTTGCAGTATGTAGTTTGGCCCAGCTGCTTCATGGCACAGAGCGTGGCTTTTTCCTTTGCTCTGGGGCAGTCTACCCATAAGAGCTGCTGGAGACGACCTCTGTGATTTGTGTGTACCACCATGCTGTAGGCACTCAGAGGCAGCCCATACAGTGGGGAGTCTAGATCCTGGGCAGGCAACATCGGGAAAGGCTTATGATGAAATTTGGCTTGTGCCTGATTAGGAACCCAATGATAGTAGTTAGTTCCTATAACACACTTATTTTTGATAAATCTTTGTTTTCCAACAAAAAAATGTGTCTTCAGCATTATTACCTTGATGCTTGTGAATCCTTTTAGTACCTTCTTCAGGCCACACTAGATTATCTTAAGGGATAAGCATCCAAACCCAATGGTACCACATCAAAGGTGTGGCAAATGTTATCAGGGGTTGAGTGGCCCATCCTATTCACTGTAACACAGCAATTTTCTGATGTCATGAACAAATACTTTTGCCATGGATATAACAGGTAAATCTTAAAAGCAGATAAGTGTTAAAAGATAACATTAAAAGCAGGAGTCTTTTGTAATGAGTACTTTCTCAGTGTTTTTGTTGTTGTTGTTGTTGTTTTGTTTTGTTTGTGTTGTTTGGTTGGTTGGTTTTTTTTTTTTTTTTTGATTGTTTGGAGCCTGCTTAAATGCTCATTTTGTCTGGAGGTTTTCTTACCTGATGATTCAGTGGTTTCAAAGCAGCCTATTTGCAGGCTGTGGATCATGATGTCACATCATGATCTTCATCTGCCCGTTTCTGCTCAGTTTCCTATTTTCCTTTTGCTCTAGCTATAGGTCAGAGTCCTACAAATATTTCTTTTCCTAAATAGGAAATCTTGGTCTATAACATGATATATGTATGGCACCTTTATCCACCCCATACCTTAAAGGTCTCCCCCTCTTCAGTTTCTTCGTTTCTGGTGAAAGCTGACAAACAACCTAACACTATTAAATACTCTTCTCCTCTGTTGCATTGTATATACCAGGGGCAGATCTTTTACCTTTTCCCCTTTTTACTTCCATTAGAATTTTTTGCTTTTGTTTTGTCTTATTTATCCCCAGGGTTACCTCTGTACGTGGACCCAGTATTTGGTTCTTTGTTTCCTGACTGTGCAAATTGGATTTCTTCATGTTTGTTTTTGGTGATTAGAGCCTGTCTCTAATGTTGTTCACTCCAGTTCTTCAGACTGCGCTTCTATCAATGATACTTTTTCTCTTACTGAGAGCTTCACTAAATCTGAATTTCTTGAATTTCATGCTGGGCACAACATAAAAGGACTCCTTGCTTATAAAGCAAAACTGATTCTTTTTGAACAACACATCAGAAAGATGCTACAGCAACAGTGAACTCCCATACTGACCTCTTTAAATATTTCTCTCCTCCAGCCAAATTCAATTTGCACATTTGGGTAGAAAAACAATGATAAAGCAAAAAGAGATTACTTAATTGCTACAAGCACCTCTACTCTACAAGCTTCAGCTGTAATCCATGCTTCTTCCTTTTCACAAGCCAAAAGTTAAAACGAGGAGGTGCATTTATGAACCCATCTATTCTCTGCAAATCTTTTTTCCAGCACAGAACCAGAATTAATCTACTTCCTCCTGCATTGCACTGCTCAGCTCACACCTTCACTTTGATATGTCAGGCTGCTGTGGATAGTCATGATGGGTATTCTAGAGTTGTATGAGATCTCTTGATACTTCCCCTTCAGTCAGACCCTCCACTGCCCTTGGGGTGCTTGCTGTGACAGTCCCAACCAACTCTTCTAGTTCCTTAGAGGTATTTATCTGCCTGCTTCTTTGTCCCTTATCAAGCAAACAAAGAGCTGGCTGCTGGCTAGCCAACTTGGTCAGATAACAGGAGAAAGAGTAACAGGACTGAATCCTGTGAGGAAGGATCATCTACACATATGACTGCTCATGTCTAGAAAACCAAAAAGATTGTGTTGTCCAGAACTCAAAACTAGAGCTGGTAGCTCCTTGAAAAATTGTTTTGGCTTCACATTTTTCTACAGATAGCTACTAGTGAGGGATTAAAAGAAAGATTGTAACTACTGACTGGCTGAAAATAATAAACATGGGAAGAAAAAGGACTTGCCGTTTAGCTGTAAATAATTTTAAAATCAGCTTTCCCCTTTTTAATTGATTAAATTCCACTTTCATAACCATGTGAGATGAGACGACATGAGAACAGTACCCTTCACAGACAATCACAAAACAAACAAACAAAACCCTAAATATTCTGTTTCTATGCCTGTGCCTATTACAGTTTGACTGTTTTCACTTTTTACCCTGTAAGCCCAATGAGGCAGATACTTTGCCTTCCTCTCTGTTCAAACATTATTAGCTTAGAGATGGTAGAGCCCTAAAATTAAACTTTAAGAGAGCTTTAAGAAATTTAAGAGAAATATTTGCTTCCTATTGAGTCTAAGATCTGTCAACTTTATCTTTTTTCTTTTTTTTTTTTTTTTTTTTTTTTTTTTTTGTGAATATGTCCTCTCTCCAGCCATTAGTTTGGGAGGTGTCAGGTGCCGACTCAGAGAGTCATTCCATGGTCTCTTCAGGCCTGGAATGGCCTGGATGGGCTACCCATGCTCTGAGCACAATGAATTCACTGTCCCCCACACTTACTGCTCACATTAAGGCTCAGCACAGGTATGGTAGGGCCACCACGCCCCACCCACACTGGGCATGGGACTTGGAGCCTATTAGCTGGTGTGCAATAAATTCTGAACATCTGCAATAAGACTACCATAGGTGTGTATGATGACTCCACATGGATTGCAGGCTCATTTACATATGTTGAGGTACTACCAGAATTTTAATTTACAATGTTAGTGAACATAAAAATAAGTGCCAGTAGATTTTGAAGGAGCAAGAAGTTGAACTAACTCTGGGATCATGTGGCCCCTAGGGAGCCATCCAAACTTGGTGTAACTCTGCTGATTTCACTACCAGTTTATCTATGGAGAGAAATAAATTCAGACTAAGGCAGAGTAGTTTAAAAGGCAATGGCTTTTCTAGTAACCCTGTGAGTCGGATACACTTACTTTAAAACAGGGTTATGTTTTGCAATTAAATCTAAAATAAATTAAGTGAATTCCAAATGAATTGTGCTTGTTCTGATGTATAACAATTCATATAAGGAGTTAGTCAGGTCTGGTCATTCCAGAATCTCCCTATACAGAGAAACTTTAATATCACATGTAGCTTTTGATTCTAGCTTTGGTAAGTCCTTGAGAAAGCTACTTAACTGCTCAACTGCAATTCTGGTTTTGTTTTGTTTGTTGTTTGTTTTTGTTTGTTTGTTTGTTTGTTTGTTTCATTTGTTTGTTTGTTTTAACTTATTATTCCAACAGCTCATACGCAGTGGGTGGCTTTGAGGCTTAGAAAGGCAGTATTTTTTAAAGAACTTTTTATGATGTAACATAATAATTTAAGCATATATGTCTTGAAAATCAATCTCTTTAGAGACCTTGAGAGAAATATTAGATATATACAAAAATGCAGATATTAGTAGAAGAAACAGGTACATATCCAAGAGCAACATTTGCACCCCTTAAGCCAAACAATAAAACTTTCACACTTATATACATGCTCACAAACCTACCTGGATCTCTATGTGCTGTGAAAGGAGATATCATTTTCTGATTAAATGCTTACTCAGTCTGACTGTACTACAGATTGACTGCAATAGCAATAAACCTCCAATATGGCTTAGATTAAACCTGTAGGACTTTGTGGTGGTGCATTTCTTGATAATTGTATAATCAATAAGGAAAAAAATAACATTTATCTCTTACAGATCAACTTTTATCTCTGGATTTTAGGTTGTGCCAGCATGTAGGTTTAAATCTGAAGTCAGAAAAATTTAATCTAGTGGAGAAATGCAGTTATGCCATGGAAACACACTTTTTGCAGTACTATATTTCTTTTACGGAACTGAAATTATGGATGTATTTACTCTGTGTTTGCCACAGCAAATGGAGGTGATCCTCCACAGAGCAAGCATGAGTGCAGAGAAAATGTAAAGATTATGGGAAAAGTCACGTTTGCAGGCACAGGGTTTATTGTGCAGCATGCAACATTATAACAGGCAAATCCTGGCCTCCCCTGGAGAGGCAAAGAGAGAAGAGAAGCAGGGAGCCTCCTATTCCCCTTAC